>PVJN01064221.1:0-10558 GCA_004026805.1 Lasiurus borealis
GCCCCCCCCCCCCAAATCAATAAGTTAAAAAGTACAGCCGAAACCGGTTTGGCTCAGTGGATAGAGCGTCGGCCTGGGGACTGAAGGGTCCTGGGTTCGATTCCGGTCAAGGGCAGGGACCTTGGTGGCGGGCACATCCCTAGTAGGAAGTGTGCCCGAGGCAGCTGATCGATGTCTCTTTCTCATCAATGTCTCTGACTTTCTATCCCTCTCCCTTCCTCTCTGAAAAATCAATAAAATATATTAAAAAATAAAAAGTACAGTGACCAAGAAAGTGAGAACAGGGCCTGGGCCACCTCCCTCCCCCATCCCCCTGCGCATGCCCACCTCCGCCAGTCCTGCCAGCACCCCTAGACGGGGCGCGGGGGACCCGCAGCCGCTGGCCCTGACCCGTGCCCTCCCCCTCTCCGTGCGGAGGACGGACGGGCGTCTGGAAGCTTCCTTTCCCGGCGGCGGTGGCTGGGGTCCGGCCGGGCGGGCGGCGGGCGGCGGGGCGGGAGGCCCAGCGCTCCCCGGTGTCCGGTTACCGGCAAACAAGCCTTCCTGTGAGGCCCCGGACGCGCCCCCGCGGGGAGGCAGCGAGCCCGAGGGCACAGCCCGCCCGCAGGTGCAGGTGCCGGCGCCTCTCCACCCGCCCCCTCGCCAGGTGCGGGGCGCAGCGCCCGCCTCCCGCCGGGGAGAGGCGGCTCAGGTGCGGGTGCGGCCGGGGTGGGCGCAGCACCTGCTTCTTGCAAGTCTCAGGCTGCGCGCCGCCATGCGGTCCCGGGGGCCCCGAAACCAAGCGCCCCTGCCGGCCCTGCGCGCAGCCCCGACCCCGCTCAGCCCCGCGCCCCGCCCCGCTCCGCCTGGAGAGAGACAAGCAGACCCGGGGGAAGAGGGGGGGAGGGACCGGACGCCTCGGGGTCCCCGGTCCCCACCTCGCCGCCTGCACACGCGCGGGGCTGGACGGCGGCGGAGCGCTGCCTGCGCCCCTCGGTGCGCGCCTGGCCTCCGTGCGCGCCTCCTCCAGGCGGCGGGCGTGGGAACCGGCCGCCCCCCGCCCCGCACCCGCCAGGCAGGGCGCGGCCTCCCCAGCCCTCAGATTCCCCCGGACCCCGGGACGCCTTCACGCTCCCCTTCGCTGTCCCCCGCGGCCGCGAGAGCCGGGGTTCCAGCCCGGGGCTGGGGGTGCAGGGGAGGGTGGTCCTCGGCGCGTCCCCACCGGCTCCTCCGCGGCCTGGCCGCTAGGGGGCAGCAAAGGCGCCGCTCCCGCGCCAGGGCGGGGGGCTGGGGGGCAGGGGGACCCCCGGGCCGTGCCGCCGTCGGTCGGGGAGAGAAGACCACCCACGTTCGGGTCCCGGCCGCGTTTATTGGCTGAGAAGGCGAGCCCGCTGACCCCAAAGTCCGCCGCCCCTGCCAGTGGGGAGGGTCCTCCGCGCGTCCCCACCGGCTCCTCCGCGGACTGGCCGCTAGGGGGCAGCAAAGGCGCCGCTCCCCCCCCCAGGGCGGGGAATAGTGGGGCTGGGGCGCAGGGGGACCCCCGGGCCGTGCCGCCGTCAGTCGGTCTGGCAGAGAAGACCACCCACGCTCGGGTCCCGGCCGCGTTTATTGGCTGAGAAGGCGAGCCCGCTGACCCCAAAGTCCGCCGCCGCTGCTGCCTGCGCCCCTCCGTGCGTGCGTGGCCGCTAGGGGGCAGCAAAGGCGCCGCTCCCGCCCCAGGTCGGGGAATAGGGGGGCTGGGGCGCAGGGGGACCCCCAGCCGTGCCGCCGTCGGTCGGTCGGGCAGAGAAGACCACCCACACTCGGGTCCCGGCCGCGTTTATTGGCTGAGAAGGCGAGCCCGGGCTGACCCCAAAGTCCGCCGCCGCTCCTGCCTGGGACCCCGCCTGGGGGAGCGCACGGAGCTCAGCGCAGGGGCTGGAGGAATTGGGGGCACCCACCCCACCCCTCACAGCCGCTGGGACGCCAGGACCTCGGGGTTCTCGTAGCAGCGCGCCTCCTTGGCGGCGGCGGGGGGTGGGGGCGCGGGGCGGCCCGGGCAGCAGCGCCCCAGCGCGCGGTCCCACGGCTCCAGGGAGCGCAGCGCGCGCGGCAGCCACGCCCAGGAGCGCAGCGCGCGGGGCAGCCAGGCCGGGCGCCGCCTCTGCAGCGCGCCGAGCAGCGCGGCCAGCGCCCCCAGCGCCCCCAGCGGCCCCGCCACGCCGGCCAGCGCCGCGGGCCCGGCCAGCGAGAGCCCGAGGGCGGCCAGCGGCAGCAGCACGAAGCCCAGCAGCAGGTAGGCCAGCGCCACCCAGCGGTAGCGGGCCGTCAGCTCCCCGAAGCGCTTGGCCAGCGGCAGCGGCAGCCGCAGCGCCGGCACCGCGAACCACAGCAGGATGCCCGCCGCGTTGAAGAAGAAGTGGATGAGGGCCACCTGGGGGCGGGGGAAAGCGGGGTGCAGGCCGGGCTGTGACGCAGGCCCCCTGACCCCCCCAAGCTGCCTCCCGCCCCCCAACTCTGCCTCCTCCCTGCAGAAAGGATGCTAAGTCCCAAGTTTCTGGGTTCAGATGGCCCCCCCCTGGGAGGGCAGGTTCCAACCAGGAGTGGGCATGCGCCTCCTGCACGCCCCCCGCATTTGGGGGGCGCATATGCACCTGCAAGGCTCCCTCTCCCTCTCCCCGCCCCCCTACGCTGCTCCTCATCCCTCTGAGCCCCGGGCTCTGGCCTGGCTGCTGTAGGGAGACATGCAGGGCCCCATGTACATATAGGGCATCCCCCTCGACCCCCATCTGCAGGGGTTGCTGGACTGAGGAGGGTGGGCACTGTCTGGAGGGCTCCCTGGAGGGAGGTGGAGCAGGCCCCGCAGTGCAGGGGGTTAAGGGAGGTCCGGGGGGCAGGTGGCAGGTGGCGGGGGCCCGGGCCTCTCTCTCTCAGCCTGTGGGCAGCAGCCCGGCCAGACAGGGCATCCGTGCACAGCGGTTCTCCACCTTCCTAAGGCCTCGACCCTTGCATGCAGCTCCTCATGGGGTGGTGACCCCCCAACCATGAGATGTTGCTACTGTGATGCATCGTGATGTAAATACAGCGGTACCTTGAGGTACGAGTGCCCTAACCTACGAGATTTTTGAGATACGAGCCGTCGAGCAAGCGATTTTTGCTTTGAAATACGAGCAACAGTTGAGATAGGAGTCATCGCGCAGATCGGCCGGCTGCACACGACCCACCAGTTTACCGTGACTCGAGCGTCTCATAGTTTCCCACGCCTCGAGGTTACAGAACGAATTAAACTCGTATCTCGATGTACCACTGTATCTGCATTCTCTGAGGGTCTTAGGCGACCCCGGTGAAAGGGTCGTTCAGCTCCCAAAGGGGTTGAGACCCACAGGTTGAGAACCGCTATCCTAGCGGGCACTGCCTGCCTGGGCCCCCAGATGGAGGTGGGGGAGGAGGGACCCTGGGCCGGAGCAGTGGACCCTGAGAGTACGCCGGACCGGATGAGACACGGGGTACCGGGCAGAGCCGGGGCCCAGGGGGGGGTGCTTCCTGGAGGCAGGCGGTGCCCAGCACAGGCGGGGCGCGGTCCGAGGGGGACCGGTTGGGTGGAGGGGATGGGGGCGGGCCCCCCTGGAGGTGGTGGGATAGAGGGGCTCCAGGCCACGCAGGGGAGGAGAAGCGGGACAGGATGGGGGGGTTCCCGGGATGCCCACTAGGTCCCGGGGGCCCAAGGAGATGGGCGGGCAGCTGGCCTGGCAGGGCAGCGGGAGGTGGGTCCTCGGTCGGAGAGCTGGAGCCGGGGCCAGCGTGGGGCAGGGGGGCCAGGCCTCAGCGTCCCGTGTGCGGGGCTGGCTGTGGGTGGGGGTCTGGGTGCCGGGAGCGGGCAGCACCGGGGAGGGCGGTACCTGGAGAGCGCTGGGCAGCATTTTCGGGGGGCTGGCCAGGGCGGCCAGCAGCGCCGTGGTGGTGGTGCCGATGTTGGAGCCCAGCAGGAGGGGGTAGGCCCGCTCCAGGCTGATCACCCCGACGCCTGGAGGAGCGGGAGGTCACGGTGGTGCCCTGCACCCACACGCCCCCCCCCCGGGGTGCCCGCCCGCCCGCCCGCCCGCCCGCGCTCACCCATGAGCGGCACGATGGCGGCCGTGAAGACGCTGCTGCTCTGAAGCACGAAGGTCATGCCGGCGCCCACCAGGATGGCCAGGTAGCCGCTGAGCCAGCCGAAGGGGAAGGGGAAGTCTGGGCAGAGGGGGATGGGGGGGAGGCAGCGAGGTCACCCAGGCCCGGCCCGGCCTGGCCCCTTGACTCCTATCTCAAATGTTGCTCGTATTTCAAAGCAAAAATCGCTCGCTCCACGGCTCGTATCTCAAAAACCTCGTAGGTTAGGGCACTTGTATCTCGAGGTACCACTGTATTTACATCACGATGCATCACAATAGCAAAACTTCATGGTGGGGGGTCACCACCCCATGAGGAACTCCATGCAGGCCCTGCCCCAGGCCCCAGGCCCCGTCCTGCACCCCCAGCACCCACCGGCGTTGATGACGGTCCGCACGGCCTGGGCGATGCGCCCGCGCAGCAGGGAGTTGAGCAGCTTGACCACGAGCACCAGGCAGGAGCAGAGCACCAGCAGGGAGCCGGCCAGCAGGATGAAGCCCGCCGCCAGGTCCGAGAGCGCCGTGCCCGAGAACAGGTGGTGGCCTGGGCGTGGGGGAGGGCGAGGGGTGAGTGGGGGCGCGGGACCCTGGGGAGGGGGGACGGGGGGGGTAGGGGGGTAGGGGTGGGGCCGGGCCTCACAGGGCAGCTGCTCCATGGCGGTGGTTGAGCCATTGGCCTCGGGGCAGAGGCCTGAGGTGGCCACCTCGCAGTCGCTGCTGTTGGCTGGGACCTGGGGGGACAGGCAGGGCGGGCTCAGGGCGGCTGGGAGCCGGGGGCCTGGGCCGCTCAGGCTGGTGGGTGGGTGGGGGGATTAGGGGGGACCGAGCACCTCACCTGGGGCTCCCGGGCGCCACACCAGCGCTTGATGAGGCTGCTGCTGTTGGTGGCGTTGACCGTGGCGCTGTTGGCGATGGCGCCCGCATCCAGCTGCAGACGGAGGGGTCGAGACCCTGAGCCGGACTCTCTCTTGGGGATGGGGATGTGCCCAGAGCCCAACCCGCCCCCTCCTCGGCCCCCTCCGCCCGCCCACCCGGGCCAGGGTCCCCCCAGGCCTCCGAGGGCCCCCCCAGTTTTCTTTTTCTTTTTAAAATACATTTTATTGATTTTTTAAAAAATATATATTTTATTGATTTTTCACAGAGAGGAAGGGAGAGGGATAGAAAATCAGAAACATCGATGAGAGAGAGACATCCATCAGCCGCCTCCTGCACGACCCCCATTGGGGATGTGCCCGCAACCAAGGTACGTGCCCTTGACCGGAATTGAACCCCGGACCTTTCAGTCCGCAGGCCGACGCTCTATCCACTGAGCCACACCGGCCTCGGCAATTTTATTGATTTTTAAAAAATATATATTTTATTGATTTTTCACAGAGAGGAAGGGAGAAGGATAGAGAGTTAGAAACATCCATGAGAGAGAGACATCGATCAGCTGCCTCCTGCACGCCCCCTACTGCGGATGTGCCTGCCACCAGGATCCATGCCCTTGACCGGAATCGAACCTGGGACCCTTCAGTCCGCAGGCCGACGCTCTATCCCCTGAGCCACACCGGTTACACGCCCTCCTCTCCCCCCGGGGTTTTCACCTGCACGATCAGGTGGGTGAGCGGCTGCGTCAGCACCTTGAGGATGTCGGGCGCCTGCGTCCCGGGCTGCAGGCTGGCCGCCCGCAGGGCCAGCTCGCTGAGCCGCTCCAGCGGGGCCGCGGCGCCCTCCAGCGGCAGCAGGACCAGCACGGTGAGCCAGTTGAAGATGCCGTGCACCGCGGAGCCGCCGAAGGCCCTGTGGCCGGGCCGGGGGGAGCGGAGGGGTCGGGGTCGGGGTCGGAGTCGGGGTCAGGGTTGGCCCAGGCTGGCTCCAGGGCCAGGGCGGCCCCCGGCCCCGCCCTCCCGGCCACTCACCTCCGGAACTCATCCCGGTCCCCCGACTGCGCCATGGAGACCAGGGTGCTGGTGATGGAGGTGCCCACGTTGACGCCCATGATGATGGGCACGGATTCCTGGACCCGCAGCACTGTGTGTGTATATGTGTGTGTGTGTGAGGGGGGCGGAGGGAAGAGGACATGTCAGCCTTCTGTGACTCCTAACCCCGCCCTCACCCCCAGGCCCGGAGGGCACTCACAGTTGGAGGCCACCATGCTGACCACGATGGAGGAGGACGTGCTGGAGCTCTGCACCAGCACCGTCACCAGCACGCCCATGACCAGCCCGGCCACGGGGTTGGACAGCACCACGTTGTCCTTGAAGATGTCGCCGGCCACCTTGCCTGCGTGCGCCCGGGGGAGAGGGGCGCCCGGGGGAGAGGGGCGCTGAGGTCCCGGCCTGGCTGGCGGCCACCCCGCACCCCCTCCGGCCATCCTCTCCTCCCCCCCGCCGGCCACTCACTGCCCAGCAGCTGGAAGGCGGAGCTGAGGATGTCCAGGGAGCAGACGAAGAGGTAGAGGCTGCCCAGGAGCCCGCAGGCCTTGAGAAAGCCCAGCAGCACCCGCCGGACCCTGCCGGCCGCGCTGAGCTCTGCGGACACCGGGAGGGACACAGGGAGGGGGCCTTCCGGCCAGCCCATCCTCCTCCCCACCTCCCCCACTGCTGCTCCTCTGCACAACGGCCACACAGTCAGCCCCAGGCCGCCCGCAGCTAGCTGACTGCCAGCAGGAAGGAGAGGGTGCCTCCCTGGACAGGCAGGCAGGCTGCTGAGTGCAGCAACGAGGGTCCCCGAATGGAGGATGGTGGCCTGTGGGCGGGGTCCCTGTTGGGTAACCCCCTCCCTGCCCCCTCTCTCCAGGGCCCTCCCCGTGCTCAGACCCTGGCAGTACAGTCCCCCGTGGCCAGTCCCCCAGCACCCCCTGACCTACCTTTCCAGGACGGGCCCGTGTCCTTCAGCTGGGGGAGCGCCCAGGGGTCCCCGGCCGCCTCCTCCTCATCAGGGGCAGGGCTGGAGGTCCCTGCAGGAGCAGGGGCAGGGGCAGGTCGAGCCAGGGACCTGGAGCTGCGCCTTCCTGGACACCCCCAGGTGGGGCGGGTGGGGTGGGGGTGGGGAAGGAAGGGGCAGGAAGTGGGAGGGCCGAGGGCCCTGACCGGGGTGGTCCTGAGCCCCTCCCGCCTCCCTGCACCCTGGGCCCAGGGCTGGGCCTGGTACCTCCATTTCCCAGACTCCGGTCCACCAGGCCAAGCGTGTCCAGGGTCTGGGGGCTGACCTGGCCGCCGGCGGGGAGAGAGCTCGGCATGGATTTCTGGCAAGGACAGACCCAGGCCCAAGCCCGGATCTGCGTGCAGAGGGGATGGTGGGGAAGGCAGGTCAGACCCCTCTCTTCCCTCTGCTCCCCCCCCTTTCACCAGGCCCCTGGGTCCTGCTGGCCTGGGTGACCCCCCCCCCAGTCCCTCTCCCACGGCTATAGTGACCTCAGGCGGCTGTCAGCGTCGAGTGTGGGGGGCAGAGGTGAGCCCCACGGCGGTGCCTTCGCTCTCCGGCTGGCAGCAGGCCTGGAGGGCGGCCCAGGGCCGAGGGCGCTGAGGCTGGGAGCCTGGAACCCGGGACCGCCGCGGGGAGGGGTCACCGGGGCCATGGCTGATGACTTAGACTTTGGCATCTGATACCCATCAGTGCTGTCTCCTCTCGATAAGGGCCCCACCCCCAAGGAGGGGGGAGCAGGGCGGGGAGCTGAGGTGCCCGCTCTACCTCGGGGGCTCCCCCTCAGCAGCCCTCGCTTGTGGGGTCTGGTCTGGGCCCCCCACCTGGCTCTGCCTCCCCTCTCCTGTCCCCCTCCCTCCTGCTGCTGGCCCACAGGCCGGCCTCTGTCCTGGAGCTCCCCCACCTCCCCCTCAACCCCAGCCCCCATGTGCCCGGCCCCTCCTGGTCCTCGAAGCGCCTACCTGTGTGGGCAGTGAGGGGGCACCTGCAGGGAGGAGACGCAGGGCGGGCGCCGCCGGGGGTCAAAGATCCGCCGGGCGCGCACATGACCGGCCGCGGGCTGAGCCCCATTAATGTTTACCCAGGAGCGAGGCCCCCCGGGGGGGACCCTCCCGCCGAGCCCGCTTCTCACTGTCACCCCAGCGGGTGCTCCAGGCTCAGGGCCTCGTGTGGCCGGGCCGTGGCCCTGGGTGCTGGCCCTCCACCAGCCGGGGCCCGTGGGACGTGGCCGCGGGGGGCACTGCCCGCCGGGGACGGAGCCGGGTGCTGGGCGCTGGCCGGGGCCGGGGAGGTCTGTCCGGGCGGCAGAGCGCCTCTGGGTCGCCTGCCTGGCAGATGCGGGAGGGAAGCCTTTGAACCGCTCCGGCCGGGAGGGCCGGCCGAGGTCGCCCGGTTCAGACCTGGCTCAGGGCCAGGCCGGGCCAGGCTGGACAGAGCTCTCGGCAGGCGGGGTCCGGGTGGCCAGCAGCCGTTAGGGTGCCAGGTCCCCAGCTGCAGGTGGAGGAGGGAGCAGGGAGCGGCGGAGGGCACCCCCCCCCCCACCAGGCGCTGGTCTGGCCCAGCTCTCCTCCCACCCCCATGTGGACCTGGAAGCCAGGGCCCAGCCTCTCCCCACAGCTGAGCCCTGACAGGCCTCATTGCCTGTGGGGTGCCTCGCCTGGGGGTGACTCCCCTTCCTGATCCCCGCCTGCTGGGACCAGCCCCCCTCCGCCAGGCGGGGTCTCTCCAGGGGCCTGCTGACCCGCAGCCTGCCCTGCCCGCCAGGCCCGGAGCCAGGGGACTTTGCCCGAGAGCGGAGCAGGTTTCTGAGTGTCCTCAGCAGATTCCGGCTCCCGTTCCGGCTCACCCGCCACCCCCCCAGCAGCACCCAGGGCGCCTGGCCTCCCTCCCGTGGCCTCCGAGCGCAGCTCCTCCCGGCAGGGGCTGTGGGAATGTTGTATGTAGCCCAGCCTGGGGGTGTCTGTCCCCCAGCCGCCAGCAGCAGCGGCCGTGGCCCCTCCACAGGGTCTGTGTGTGGCCACTGGGGGGGCAGAAGGCAGCCAGGGCCACGCCAGGCCGGGGTGGGCGTGGGGCGGCTGAGCGGTGAGACCGGGGGCCGGTCTGTCCCCCTCCCCCTCGTCTCAGGGCCTAAAGCTGCCCCTCTCCTCCTCGGACACCGGTCCCCGCAGGGACTTCACGCCTGCAGGGACTCCCCGCACGGAGCAGACACGGGTGGGGTTTCCGTGAGCTTTGTGGAGTGAGAACGCCACCGGCTGCCTTGGGGGTCAGGGGAGCAGAAGGCAGCCCTCCCTCCATGCCCGCAGGGACCCTGGCAGGGAGGGGTCAGGGTGGCGAGGCCAGGCATGAGTGGCCAGGGCTGCCCAGCGGACCCCCTCCGAGCTGAGTTAGGTCTGGGCGGGGCTTACAGACTCCGACAGCAGCCTGCACCCCGGCCGGCTCCGGGGGTTGAGGGGGGGGCCTGGGGTCCCTGCGGATGGGACAGGCAGTCAGTCACCCCTGCAGAGCCTCGCAGGAGACCATGGCCACAGCCCCCGCCTCAGGCTGTGGCCCAGGCGTCGTCCGTGAGGTGGGGGGCGGCACCCGGGGCCTGGGGTGCCCAGGCTGTCGTGGGCGGCTGTGCCCCAGCAGAGGTTCCTCCGAGGCCGCCGTGCCCAGAGCTCAGACCGCGGGGCTGCCCGGGGGTGCCCAGCAGAGGTGGCCGCCGCCCCAGCAGCAGCAGCAGCCGCAGCAGCGGGGCTGGGGGAAGCGAGGCGGGGGGCCCAGGGCCGGGCAGAGCACGGCCGGCTGCCGGGTGACCGCCGCGGGGCCGCCCTTGAGGGGCGCGGGGGGCCGGGGGGGCTGGGCGCGGGGGGGCTCCCGCTCGGCCCGGATGGCCAGGAAGGCGGCCAGGTCGAGGTCCAGCATGGCCACCCCGCCGCGGGGCGTGGGCGTGCTCTGGCGGCACTGCGGGCAGGGGATCCAGCGCTGCTCCAGGGCGGGCGCGTCCAGCCGGCGCACGCACGCCTGGCAGAAGGTGTGGCCGCAGTACAGGCGCCGGGGCAGGTGCCCGGCCAGGTCGTAGGCCGAGTAGCAGACGATGCAGTCCCCGCGCCGCGTCCCAGCGGCCGGCCCCTCCTCGGAGGCCGGGGGACCCTCGGGCTGCAGCATCCTGGGGGAGCCGAGGGGGAGGGAAACTCACAGCCACCCCGCTGGCCTCTGCCTCGGCCCCCCACCACCCTGCTTGCTCAGGGCCCCGGCACGGGGGGAGCCCCACCCCAGAGGACAGGAGCCCAGGCGGCTGCAGACGGCGGGGTCGGGGCACAGCCTGGGTCCCTGGGGCCAGTGTCCGGTCCAGCTGCCTGGCCCTTTCCCGGGACCCTCCTGCCTGACCCCGGTCCCAGCCCCCACACCCCCTATCCCGCCTGCCCGCGCGGGGGCCCAGGCCTCCTACCTGCATTCGCTCTGCGGGGCGAGCGTGCCGCTGGCCAGAGGGTGGCCGGGGCCGGGGGGGTGGGCGGACCCAGGGCACCCTGCGGCTCCCTCCCCGGGGCTCACGTTACTGGCCG
>PVJN01064222.1:0-10557 GCA_004026805.1 Lasiurus borealis
GACTATGTCTCCCTCCGCAACTTAGGTACAGGCTGTCTTGTTACACAAGATTATCAGCCTGCACCTAGGTCACAGCACCCTGGGAGTTTTCACTCTGTTCTCAACCCTGAGACTGCAATAACAGGATGTAACTGGGGGATATGATTTTAAGCTGAGCTGTGTTAACTCCGGCCCAATCCTGATTTTTGCAACCTTACAATCACGTAAGGAAAAATATCTGGTAAGTAAAATTACATCTAGAAAATTTTTACTTTAGAAGATTAATTTTCATTTGTAATACTAACAAGACACCCATGAAAAACACCCATGGTGCCAAAATAAGCCAAAGGAAAAGCGGGTAGGTAAAAATAAAAAGGACCCCAAGTCAGTTTTATAGAAAAGATTCCTTTATTAACTTTTGGTCGAGAATATGTTTACATACTTTCAGAAAACAACTCCAAGACCAAGTGGACTCCTGCAACAGAGAGGAACTGACGGGTCTGCTCCAACCATGAAGAGAAGAGAAGAAAAAGTCCAGAGATGGAAGACGCTGACGACGCCTTGCCATGCGAGCAGTCAGCAGCTGTGCGTCGCTACAGGATGCCTAGGACCAAACCAGAGAGGGTCGGACCTGCATTGCCACCATTTGTCCACTCTTCAGATACCATTGATGACGTGTACACGTAAGGAACTCTTTGACATTGAAACTGGGACTCAAAACTATTGGACATTGAAATTGGGACTCAAACATTTTTTGGCTCTCATATGTGTATGTCTAGTCTACAAAGGCAAGATGTTTTTAAATAAAAGAATCTGGCGGGGACAGATACAGAGGCAAAGAAGCAATGAACACGCAGGGGAGGTTGGGGGGCGGCCTGTAAAAGATCTACTGAAGGACTTGTATGCATGTATGTAAGCATAGCCAATGGATACAGGGCATTTGGGGGGGGGGACAGGTGAGGGCATGTAATGGAGGGTGGGGAAGGCCAGGGGAGGGCAATAGGGAAATTAAAAAATAATTAATTAATTAAAAAAAATAAAAAAATAAAAATGGTCAAAGGGCATCAATTGACACTTTTCTAAAGTGGACATACAGATGGTCAAGAGACATGAGAGCATTCTCAGTCACTAACCATCAGAGAGATATAAATTAAAATGACAAAAGGGTATTTCCTTACATCTGTCAGAATGTATAATATCAACAAATCAACAAATGGCATGTGCTGGTGGAGATGTGGAAAAGGCAGAACCCTAGTACACTTCTGGTGGGAATGCAAACTGGTGCAGCCACTATGAAAAACAGTATTGATTTTCCTCAAAAAATTAAAAGTGGAACTGCCATTTGACCCAGTGATCCCACTTCTAGGAATATAGCCTATGAAACCCGAAACACCAATCAGAAAGAATATATGCACCCCTGTGTTCATAGTACTACAACTCACAATAGCTAAGATCTGGAAATAGCCCAATTGCCCATCAGTAGATGAGTGGATAAAAAAATCTATCGTACATACTGGAATATTTTGCAGGAGTAAAAAAGAAGTATCTCTTACTCTTTGAGACAGCGTGCAGGAACCTGGAAAGTATTATGCTAAGTGAAATAAGCCCATCAGTGAATACAAGTATCACAGGATCTCATTCATATGTGGAATATAACTAAGAAGTTAAACTTATGAACAAAATAGACCCAGAGACATAAAAGCATAGAACACACTGCTGAACCTCAAAGAGAAGGTGGGGGAGGGTGGGTGAATGGGAATAGATCAACCAAGAACTTGTATGCATAAGCCATGGACACAGAAAATAGAGTGGTGAATGCCTTGGTCAGGAAGAGGATGCTGGCTAGAGTGGGTCAATGAGGAAAAAATGGGAAATCTGTAATACTCTCAACAATAAATATAAATTTAAAAAAAACCAACAACCCTTAAGTAAAAAAATACTCCTCTTGCAATTTAATCTGGAGTACATTTTCTCCACTGTGGAAACAAAAACAGTTTGATAGTATATAATTACTATTAAGCAGAGGAGAAGGGTCTAAATAGATAAAACTAAATTAAATCTTTTTTAAATTAAATTTTTATTGTTGAAAGTATTACAAATGTCCCTCTTTTCCCCCATTGACTCCCTCTAGTCCATCTCCAACCTTTGCCCCAGGCTTTCACCACCCAACTATCTGCATCCAGGGGTTATGCATATTTGCATACAAGGTCTTTGGTTGATGACCTCCCACCCTCCCCAACCTTCCCTCTGAGATCCCACACTCTGTTCCATGCTTCTATGTCTCTGGATACACTTCGTTCACATTTATTTTAATTAGATTTCACTTATGAGTGAGGTCATGTGATACTTATCTTTCTCTGATTGACTTATTTCACTTAGCATGATACTCTCCTGGTCCCTCCATGCTGTCTCAAGGAGTAAGAGATCCTTCTTTTTTACTGCTGTATAGTATTCCACAGTATACATGTCCCACAGCTTTTTTATCCACTCATCTACTGATGAACACTTTGGCTATTTCCAGATCTTAGCTATGGTGAATTGTGCTGCTATGAACATAGGGGTACATACATTCTTTCTGATTGGCGTTTCAGGTTTCTTAGGATACATTCCTAGAAGTGGGATCACTGGGTCAAATAGCAGGTCCATATTTAATTTTTTGAGAAAACTCCAGAACAGTTTCCATAATGGCTGCACCAGTCTGCACTCCCACCAGCAGGGTGCTAAGGTTCCATTTTCTCCACATCCTCACCAGCACTTGTCATTAGTTGATTTCTTTTTTTAATATGTGGTATGTACTCATGTTTGTGTATATATAGAAAAAATTGGAAGAATATATTGCACACTGTTAAAAGATGGCTTATCTCTTAAATTTTATATTATACAGAAACTAAACCTTTTTCGTTACACATTTCTATATTGTTTGAAATTTTGTCCAGTGAGATTTTATTACTTTAATAGTTTAAAAAACACAAAGATATTCTTTTTTGGCAGAAAAACATTCTAAATTCCAAGTATTATATTCTTTATACCAACTCTTCCCTCTACCTAGTCAAAGTGACTTGTAGATTTAGCACATACTATTTTACATACAATATCTGGATTGGATAATTACTTTACATAGAGGATGTTTATATCATACAACTTTACTGAAGTCAGACTATGCTTACATTATTACTTATCCTATCTAATAAAAGAGTAATATGCAAATTTACCATCACTCCAACACACAAGATGATTGCCCCCATGTGGTCAAAGATGGCCACTTCCATGTGGACACAAGATGGCTGGCAGGGGAGGGCAGTTAGGAGGGACCAGGCCAGCAGGGGAGGGAAGTTGGGGGCAACCAAGCCTGCAGGGGAGGGCAATTGGGAGTGACCAGTCTGGTAGGGGAGGGCACTTAGAGGCAGCCAGGCTGGCAGTGGAGGGCAATTAGAGGTTACCAGACCAGCAGGGGAGGGCAGTTCAGGACAATCGGGCCAGCATGGGAGGAGTTAGGCATCGATCAGGCTGGAAGGGGAATGGTTAGGGGGTGATCAGGCTGGCAGGCAGGCGAGCAGTTGGGAGCCAGCAGTCCTGGATTATGAGAGAGATATCTGATTGCTCATTTAGGCCCAATCCCACTGGGCAGTCATACATCCCTTGAGGGTTCCCAGATTGGAGAGGGTGCAGGCTGGGCACCAGGCCTCTAGTACTTTATAAATTAAAATGGTATATTTTCATTTAAGGAATAGAGATAAGGCTTTAGTATAATATTTAAGTTAATGTAACTCGTGTCTTTTATGAGCTTGGTCATTGTTCTAGTTATCCTTGTATAAGGTGAAAACTCAATCAGATTAGAATAATATTTTAATAGTTCCCATCAAGGTTTGAATAAGCCACGTTATTATAGTTATACTTTTATTTTGACAAAATACTTTTAAATTTTGAGTTGGTTTGTCTAGAAATTAATAAAAATATACTCTGTGATATGATGATAGTGATTGGACTGATTTTCTCTCCACTGATCATTAAGATAAATTCAAAATCTTTCGATTACCTTTGGAACTACACTTCCAATTAGGAAAAAGATATATGAAATACATTCATGAATTGAGCTTCAACACAAGCTATTAAGAATATATAACAACTAGATATACGGTTTCACATTTCATTTCTTTTAACTGAAGCAAGTAACATGTTAAATGGAATTCTCCAGCTTCCAATTTAAAATTTTACAGTATGTATTTTTTTCCTTTTCATAGAATTTATGGGGGTGATACAGGTTAATAAAAGTACATAGGTTTCAGGTGTACAATTCTATAATATCTATATATTGTATTGTATTTTCATCACCCAAAGTCATGTCTCCATCACCATTTATCACCGCTGGTTATCACTATGTGGTTGTCTAAGTCTATGGAGTGCTGTCTTCAGGGATTAACAAAGAAAAACTACTGTACATAGCAAGGGAAGAGTGAAAGAGGACTCAGCACAACTTGTCCTAACACAGGCTCCAACATTTCAATTTCAACTGAGTCCAACAGTAGTTTGACTCTTAATGTTGTACAATAGAGCAAGTGATTAAGCTGTAGTTTAATGAATTTTTCACTCTGAAACAGATGTTGCAATTAAGTCACTTCTCCATTACCAAACTAAAACTAGAAGCAGAGTTGATGATCCAAAAGAGCACATAATTCAAAAATCACTTATATTTGGCTTCAGGATATTTATTTTTTACTTTCCATATCTCACTAAATTTACTTCTATTTTTTACGTCTTAACATATCTGAAATTGGGATAAGTATAACTGGCAGCATTTTTTTTATTAGAGATAAATAATGTGTCTTAGATTTCATGAAATATAGATATGTTTGATTATAAACAGATCTGAAGTACAAAAAAAAAAGGATTTAAAATACTGTAGCTAATGCCCTAGATGATTTGGTTCAGTGGATAGAGTGTTAGCCTGCAGACTGAAAGGTTCCAGGTTCAATTCCAGTCAAGGGCACATGCCCAGGTTGCAGACTCAATCCCCAGTAGTGGGTATGCTGGAGGCAACCAATCAATGATTCTTCCTCACCATTGATGTTTCTATCTCTTTCCCTCTTCCTTCCTCTCTGAAAGTAATAAAAATATATATTTTAAAAATCAAAAATAAATAAAATAAAATACTGTGGCTAATGTTGAAGACATGACTCATAAAAAAATTAGTAAGTGAACTGTTTCCCCTCCTTGACATGATCTCAGAACTACATTCCACCTTTGATCATCTGTAGCTCTTTGGTTATACTAAGGGAAGATATTACTCATATCACTGTATTTCTATGTTTCCATCCTTTCAAGTAGAATATATGTCCTTTGATAGAATTATAATTATTTTTGCATCCTGTATTACAACCAGCATGGTATAAAATATGAGTTCCTACTATGTACCAGGGTGTGTCATGGGCATAAAAACTACACAAATATGATTGTCTCATACCTATAAGTAGGTACCAAGTGGAGCCTTATCTGTGAAAAAAATACTAATTTTAGTTTTGTATTAAGTTGTATAGACTATCGCAGCTATACATACAAAGGGTATGAGAATATACAAGAAAGTGCATCTTAATCCTACCTTGTAGAACAATGACACCGAAACTGGACTTGAAAGATGAAGATGGAATATGGAATATGGAACAGAATGAGATAGAAAAATATTCTAAGAGGAGACACCAGCATATGCAGAGAGAGAAGAATAAAAGAGCAGAGTATGTTCAAGAAGCAAGTGGTATGTTATACAAAAAATATATACATTGGCAGTAGTATGGTGGGGAGAGGGAAGATAGGATTAAAGTTGAGCTGGTATCATGTATGAAGGACCGTGTATGCATGCTAAGGAGTCTTGGTTTGATCCTGTAGGCAATCATGAGGGACTGAAGATTTCCAAAAGACAATCTGTAATAGTAAGAAAGACAACTATGTCATAATAATATGACAGGTTAGAAGAATAGGGTAGCAGACACTGTATGTTATTTCTAACTCAACAACTATTCCAAACCCCTTCTCCCTTGCCTTATCAGAGAAACAAATGATTTGCCAATCTCCTTTGAGTCACCTTTGTTGTGGCTATATGGTCAAGATATAGAGCAAACGCTTCTGAGAGGGTTTCTAATAAAGCATTTACTTTTCTGATAAATGGGGGTCAGAAGCATCTGGTGCACAGTTTGTCCTAACTCTTCTTCCTATTTGAATGTGTATGTTTCCCAGAGATACAATAGCCATTTTGTGAACATGAGGTTACAAATCAACATGCTGAGAGGGTTTCTAATAAAGCATTTACTTTTCTGATATATGGAGGTCAGACTAATCAGAAGGCTACTGTAATAATTTAGGAAAGTGATGATGAAAACTGCAATGAGAGCAAGGAGAGAAGGTAGAATAAATCTGAGAAACAGCAATAAGGAGATAGAGGCAGAGACAATTTAGTCTAAGGCATTTTGACATTGGGGACATCTATGGAATGTAAGATGGATACAACTAATAAATACGTAATTGGAAAGGTCTACAGCTCTGGAGACATATTGGAGCTGAACATATAAGTAATAAGGACATATAAATGGTGCCTGAAGCCAGTGAAGTATGTTCAATGAAAATGAGAGTGCATAGCTCTGGGCCAGTGTTGCTCAGTGGTTACAAAGTCCGTCAATGCACCAAATAATCTCGGGTTGGATTCCCAGTCAAGGGCAATTACCAGGGTTACTGGTCATGGTACATGAGGAAGGCAGCCAATGAATGTGTCTCTCTCATATCCACAACAATGTTCTTCTGCTCCCCCTCTCCCTTCTTCCTCCATCCCAGTTTCCCACTCCCTCTCCTAGCCTCCCCTCTCTCTAAAAGTCACTAGAAAAAAAAATATCTCAGGTGAGGGCTAATAAAAAAAGAAAATTAGAATGCATATTGAATGAGAAACCTAGGCATTTAAGGGATTCAGAGCAAGAGAAGAATGAATAATAAGAGAAGCAGGAATGACAGAGAGCAAAGGGAAGGAGTGTGTTTCAAAGAGGGAGTAGACGGTGAAAAGTGAATAATTACAGAAAATTCAAGTAAGTATAAAGGTCAGGATGTCATAAGTTAGGAATTGAGAGTGAGGAAGTAAGAAAGTGACATTAATTACTTTTTAATGAAATATGACAATTATAGAAAGAAAATGTAGCTCAAGAATAAAGGCAAGGTTAAGGAAAGGTTTTTGTTACAGTTTTTTTTTTTTTTAAGATAAAGAAGATCGAAAGCTATTTAGAGGTTGAGGGGGAATAATTGAGTGAAAAGAGAAGCCAAAGTGGAAGGAATGAGATTAAGAAACAATAGCCTTAGAAAAGGGGGATGGCATGGCTGAAAAGAGGTAAGTCTTAAAGGTAAATGGGAAAAAGTTGTTTATGGTCATGACTAATAACTCATTTTTTTCCCCTCTATGTAATGGGAAACACATCTTTGGCAGGTATAGGAGACTTCAGAATAAAAGGTCTATAATAACCTTTCCTGAGGAACAGAATAAGAAACCAATAGAAGGTCTGCTAAGCAGCATTGGAGGTTCCATGGAGCATATGGTCTTCCTAAATAGTTACAGGTGTTTTTGGACATTTAATAGAAGTCAACATTAATAAAACAAAGAGACAAAGCCAAGCCGAAGTGTCATAAAATATGGATATTTTATTCCTAATCTGGGAAATGAAAAGATAGAGAATATATCTTTCCACAAATCATTCTAATTTAGCTGACATTAATATTACAAAGTTGGGAATTGATAGTGAGAAAAAGCTAAAGCAAACATATGTGTGTATAAGTACATACATAGTTTTTCAGATCTTAGTCTCATAATTGTTCACATATTTACTCTATTTTTTGTTTATAAACACCCTTAAGACATCCAATGCATCTTAATACTACTACCTTTGCCTCTTCACCAATCATTTAATATTGTTTCAATTGTATTTTCTGTTTGTGTTTTAATTACTTACTTGATTGGTCATACTAAACATTAGAAGATGTATGGGATAAATTTGCTTTAAATTGTGCTCTATACATCACAATTACCCATTACATGATTTCTTTCATTATCATTTGGAACTTCACACATCGTGTAATTCTCTACATAGACTATTTCAGCTTCTAGTGCTATACATATCTACATCTTCTGGATGGGACTGTCCATGATCCATTAGCTTGGGGTCAGGCATAAACTGTGTAGCACCTGGTAAAGTATTAAAATGAAAAAAAATTAGTCATTCATTCAACAAATTTATTGTTGGTACTAGGAATACATCAATGTGGGGGAAAGTTAAAAATCTCTCCCAATATGGACATAACATTCAAGTTGGGTAAAATAGACAATTAATCAAGTAAAATAACTAATATGTCAGATAGAGGTAAGCACTATGCAGAAAAAAATAAAACAGAGAGGGGCATATGGAGTACCTGAGTAATTTGCAATCTTAAATAGGGTAGCCAGAGAAAGCTTTCTAGAAAAGTGTAACTGAAGGAGATAGGATATGAGCCAATAGATACCTTAGGGAAATGCCTTATAGAAGCAGAACAGAGCAAGTATAATATACCTGAGGCATGTCTGAATAACCACAAAATGGCCAATAGGGCTGAAACAGAGTTGGCAAGATGTGGTGATGATGGGTTCAGTGAGAGTAATAAGAGACATGTTCAGAAAACAATGGAATTCTAAGACACAAAGAGATATAAGGTTTTTATTTTTTATTTTAAGTGAGAAGAGAAGCTACTAGGCAGTTTTGAGCGGAGGAGTAGCATGATATGTTCTTTTTTTTTTTTCTTAAGATCACTCTTAGCTATGGGAGAAGAGATTAAAGGGGGAAATGGGTGAAAGAAGGGAAACCATTTAGGAAGCTATTTCAGTACACCAGGAGAAAAATGCTATTGGCTTTAATTAGGGCAATAGCAGTGAAGGTGGTGAAAAGGGACTGGGTCATGGAGAAAATCCTATGGTATAATGGACAGGATTTCCCAAATGGATTGAGTATGTTGTATGAGAGACACTGTAACTTAAAAAAAACTGCAAGAATGGCATTGACATTTATTGAGATAGGTAACAATGCGGGAGAAGCATATTTGGGGGGAGGTAAATGAAGTGTTAAGCTTTGGATATGTTAAATTTGAATGCCTAAATAGTCATCTAAAGATGTACAGATGTTGACTAAGCAGCTAGCAATCTGAATCTATAGACTGCAGGAGAGGTCTGGGCTGGTTTATAAATTTCACAGTCATAGTTTACATGCAGTATTTAAAACTATGAGACTACATGAGATCATCTAGAGCCTCAGAGAAGAGGTCTAAGCATTGAGCCATTTGGATACTCCAATTTTTTGAAGTTAAGAAGATTAGGAGAATATAGCAGAGAAGACTGAAAAGAAAATAGCCACTCAGTGAAGTAAGAGAACCAAAAGCAAGTGGTATCCCAAAGGCAAAGTGAAGAGACTGTTTCTAGGAGGTGGGAGTAAAAATCTGTGTTAAAAGCTATTGGTGGATTGCATGACATGGGATTGAGAATTGATTCCTGAATTTGGCAATGTGTATATCACTAGTGATTTTGATCAGCTGAATGTGTACCAGGCAGGATGCTATGTTATTTTCATGCATTATCTCTGAATACCACCAAGAGATGATAATATATTCATATTATCTTTGTGTTACAGTCAGGGAAATTTTAATTTAGAGATGTTAAGACTTCACCAATGTCACTCAGCTGATAAGTGGTGGAGTAATGAATGAACCCAAGTTTACCTGATCACCAACACAACAACCTTAGCTCTTCACTAAAATAAAGATTAGAGGAGCAACAATGTCATATAATCATTTTTAGTATTTAATATAATAATGTGCACAAAATTCTGTGTATAATACTCTGTGTGTGCTAAGTAAGCAAGAGAGAACTACTCTTATATTTTGTGACATCAGAAAAAAATATTTTAGAAAGTTTTTATTTTAAATATGTTTTTAAAAATCTGATTGGTTTTTAAATGATTTTACTACATTTTGGAAACACACCTTTTTTTCTCACAGACATTTAATTTCCAGTTTTATGGTGAAAAACAAAGATAAGAAATAAATATATATGCAATGATTTATTTTACACTTGTCATTTTAGAAAAATGATATACCTATGTGTAACTGCACCAGAAAAAATATTACAAACAACCAGATCATTAGTAATTACTACCCATGGAATTGATACAGTTTTCTACAGAATTCAGTGCTTAAGTTTAGGGGAGTCTATGGATAGAATTCGTGTGATCTATGAATTTGGATGGGGGGGGAATTTATCTTTACTTTCATTAACCTCTAATTAAAAATTGACATTTACTTCAATAACGAATGTAGGAAACAAGCCAAAATATTATTAACATTATCTTAGATTCTGTCACTAATAGAAATCACAGATATTTTCATATTACACTGCAGTAGTAGTTATCTTAAAATATTTACACTTATAACTACTTCAAAACTATGGCCTTTATTAGATATTTAGTTATATATTGTTGGTTAATACATTTAAGGAGGTCATATATTACTATGTCTTTTATTTAATGGATTAAA
>PVJN01064223.1:0-10555 GCA_004026805.1 Lasiurus borealis
CAGGCAGAGAAAACTCCGTTGCCTGGGTGAGGCCCGGAGAGAAACTCTCAGAGCATGGAAATGGTTAAAATAAATAAAAATGAAACCGGAGTTGGTTGTGGCGCTTATTCTTAATGACAAACAGGAAGCGACAGACCAGCCATGCTACATAATTGACCACTGAGGATTTTCCGTTCTCAGTCAGTTTGAGATGTACCGCATCCAATATCATATCAGTGATTTGATTTGTTAATAATCAAATTGCAAATACCTTTTCATTTGGCTTCAAAAAGCAAACAGCCATTCAGAATAATTTTTATGGGTCTTGGAATGTAATATCAACTTAAAATATTGTGTTTGCAAGTCCCATTGGCATGACCGCATTATAATTTATATTGCCCTATTTTGATGTACAGTGGCATAATGAAACTTTAAAAAATATATTCCGCAAAGCTGCATCTAAGCCCCACACCAGCAGCACAGATTAATGTGAGAACATCATGGGGATTCTTTGAATGTTTTCTTAAGGAGATTTCTAGAGAATGGCTGTTCTGCTCACCAAAACTCGAACTTAAGCAGGAATCGCAACGTCTTTCAGGGTTTTCCTCTTGTCACTTTTCTAGACCTCCTGTCTGACACTCCCCCTCCCAGCTCCCTTTCCTCCCTCCCATGCATCCTCACCTCCGCCCCACTTCTTTCGGTGCTCTGAACATAGTGAGTGTGTATGTTTCCGTATTCAGTGTTCTGTTTGCCCCATCTGTAAAGCTCCTCCTCTCTTCCCTGCTTGGGGGAATAGCCGTCAGACATTCTTCAGCTCCTGGCCAGAATGCCATCCCTGCTGACACTCCAGGAGTTACTATCGCCATTCCCCTGCAGCAATGGAAAGGGGACCCTGTATGGCCCTTGCCACACTGTGCTATTGTTATTTGTTGACACACACTAGACTCTGAGGGCCTTGAAAGCTTGACTGTGAGATGTTCAGTTCAAAAGCCCCTGTGTCAACCACGATGCCTGGTGCATAATATTGGCTCAGTGAGGGTTGGTGCTGTGGATGGAGGGGTGTGTGGGTGGGTGTGTGAGTGGATGGGCGGATGGACGGGTGTGTGGGTGGATAGAGTGTAGAGGGATGAAGCTCTATCTGGCCCCGGAGACCTTCGAGTACAGGGCTTAGGCTGTCAGGCGCATGAATCTGCAATGCACCGGGCTCTGACGGAAGGACAGCTGTGATGTCCCCCGGCAACAGGAATTTTTCAGCTCGGTTATCATCGTACAGGAGCACCATCGGGTGTGTGGCCTGTCGTTGGCTGAGACGTACGTATGTGGTGCATCGTCAAGCCAATGGTTGAAATCTGTTATTCTTTTTAGTACTTTTTCAGTGGGAAAGCAGATAATGATAGTGCCTACACATAATGCAAATTGACATTTCTTCCTAATTCTCATGCTCTTATTTTCACCTACTTGAGGGAGACAGCCAGAGAAATGTTGAGGAATAGAGAAGATAGCAGGCATCCTCTTCCTGTTCCAGACTTCAATGAGACCGTTTCTATGATGTAACACTGGAAATTGGTGGTGGTGATTCCTGGTAACTATACTATCAGTGTGCTAATGAGGGCATAGGCTGAATGGTATAACTCCAAGATGCAATGGCTTGGATGACACAGAAGCTAATTTCTCCTTTACGCAAAAAATTCGCAATGATGGCCCAGGGTAAGCAGCCAAAAGTTGGTTCTGCCCTCCTCCGCCAACTTGCTCTACTCTTGCATGTTCCAGCCAGCGGGAAGAGGAAAAGGGAAGTCTAGGGTAAACAGCTTCCTCTTTAGAGCAATGACCTGGCAATGGTAGGTATCATTTCTGCTCCTATCCCATTGGCTTGAACATAATCACTTGATCACAACCAACTGCAAGGCAAGCTGGGAAATGTAGTCCCTGGTTCAGTGGCCAGACTGCCGGGAAAAGCTGAGGTTAACTACAAGTGAAAAAAACAAAACAAAAACAACAACAACAACAGGGAGAGAATAGAGCATGGGAACTAGAACCATATTTGCATTTCTAGGATTTGACTACCTGGATCAAGCTACATTACCCCCTTAACAGACTGTTGATGTGTTTTATTTGGGATTTGCTTCTATATTTATGTGAGGTGGACCTATAGTTTTTACGCACGCACCTGTCTTGTTTTTAGTATCAGGGCCATGCCAGGAAGCTGTCTGCCTTTTTCCATGCTCTAGAAAAGTTGATATGTTATGAAACTATCTTTTTTTTTTTTTTTGAAGACTTGGGAGAATTTGTTCTTAAAACCATCTGGCATGGTGATTTCTTACAGCAGATCTTTAGCTCCTTTGGCAGAAACAGCTAATTGTCCGCAGTATCTGTTCTCTCCTCTTTCTGAGGAGAGAGGAGCCTTGGTTTATAGCTGGGCAGACACGCCTGCAATGCGAGGTCTCCCTCGCTTCTCTCATGGCTAAACGTGGCCGCGTTCCAAAGTTCAGGCTGGAAAGATTTCAGAAGTCAGGTGGCGAAGACAGTGATGTCGTGTGCGACTTCTGGCACGTGCTTTTACACGTGAATGTCCCCTTCTTCCCTCCATGTGCTGGCCGGAAGGGGGGCCCAGCGGGGAGTCTGCTGGCAGCCAGCTGGGATGGCGGGTCCACAGAGCAGACAGGGCCCTAGTCCTTAGGGCTGAGAGGGCGCCACAGCCGCTTCTGAGCAGAACACGTTCCTTGTGCAAAGGAAAGGTTGATTTCTATTTTGTGTAAGCCCCTTAGTGTGGGTTCTTTCTTTTAAAAAAAATACATTTTTAATATGCTTTTATTGATTTCAGAGAGGAAGAGAGAGGGAGAGAGAGAGATAGAAACATCCATGATGACAGAGAATCATTGATGGCTGCCTCCTGTACCTTACCCTGGAGATTAAGCCCGCCACCTGGGCATGTGTCCTTGACTGGGAATCAAACTGCTACCTCCTGGTTCTCCAGTTGATGCCCAGCCACTGAGCCACGCCGGCCGGGGTACCGCGGGTTCTTGCTACGACCACCGACTCCACATCTCCTTCAGATGAGCCACGATTTCAATGAACTGCATTTTGAAAAAACTCCTCTGTCTGTCGTTACGCCTCTTCCCCATTTCTACGACAGCGGTACCTCGAGATACGAGTTTAATTCGTTCCGTAACCTTGAGGCGTGGGAAACTATGAGACGCTCGAGTCTCGGTAAACTGGTGGGTCGTGTGCAGCCGGCCGATCCACGCAATGACTCCTATCTCAAATGTTGCTCGTATTTCAAAGCAAAAATCGCTCGCTCGACGGCTCGTATCTCAAAAATCTCGTATGTTAGGGCACTCGTATCTCGAGGTACCACTGTATTTGTTGGTTCTTCCTGAGGCCCCCGTAGGAAATGACGGAAGACAAACTCTTCCAGCCTACACAGGCCAGCCTGGACTCCCCAGGAGGGGAGGATCGGTCGGGAACGAAGGTTCTAGTTAATTCAGGGATCTGCCTGTTGGGGCCCTCAGTCAGTTCGGGTTTTCATCGCCAGCGGGGAGGCTCACACAGTGGGACCGGCTGGCCTCCCAGCCCAGCAGCCGCCAGGGCGAGGTCAAGGTGTGGGTACCGGAGGCGGCTGGCAGGCGTCCTGCCTCGCCGAGGAGGGTGCCATCCCCAGGGTGGGCGTTGAACGCCGGGCAGAGCCACGTGAGGTGGTAGCCACTTCCGAGTCCCAGACCTGAGGCGCCCCTCCCTCCGCCCTCCAGCCCCGGGGACCTGCTTTGGAGCTATGGCACGCCCGCTTTCGCTAGCCAGACACCCCCAACACTGTGTCTGCCCTGAGGGATGCTTCTAGAAACAAGGTTGGAGTAAAGGCATGCTCTGAGCTCTCTCTTCTTCCTCCCAACCTCAGTGCTTTGACGAAGTGGAGAGAGGAGTTTCTCCCGCAAGGACAGAATTCTGTGTGCAAAAAACCCACATCATCCTGTGAACAAAGAGCCCGGGGATCTGGCTGGGGCGCAGGCTCGCCGCTGGGAATAAAAGCCCAGCTCTCTCTTGACACAAAAAGAAAAACAAAACTTTGCGGGCGATGGCGAGGGTGGTGGTGGCCAAACTGCCTGGGGTACAGGGAGTCCCAATTCCATAGCTGCTCCTTTTTTTTGTCTTTTTAAAAATATATTTTATTGATTTTTCACAGAGAGGAAGGGAGAAGGATAGTGAGAAACATCTATGAGAGAGAAACATCCACCAGCTGCCTCCTGCACGCCCCCTCCTGGGGATGTGCCCGTCATCAAGGTACGTGCCCTTGACCGGAATGGAACGGGAGACCTTTCAGTCCGCAGGCTGACACTCTATTTGCTGAGCCACACAGGTTTCGGCACAACGCTGCTCCTTTTGAGAGCCGTCGACGTGAATACACTGAGAGGCAGTGAGGGACGGAGGCGGGAAGGAGGTGGACACACAGGAGCCCGTCCCGGCAGGCGTCCGTGTCTGCATGCGTCTGCGCACCACGCCCGGCTCAGAGCAGCATCCTGAGTGTGTGGCTCCACCAGGAGAGCAGAGAACTGAGAGTCCCCATTACCGTTCAGCCAGTGGGGCTCACAGGCTCCGCTGAGTGACAGGCCAGACAGTCGCCCGGCACCCAGTCACAACACGGCAGGGAGACCCGCCCGCCCCTCCTTCTCCCTCCCGACAAAAGCCCCGTGGCGCTGTCAGGCCCCGTTCCCAAACACAATGTCAACTTCTCCTTCTCCGCATTATTGATGGGTGGTGGGTATTTGACTGTAATTATGTCAAAAATGAAATATTTCAACCTGTGATTGGCGGGCTGATTACAGCCATGGGTGGGATTAACCCGGCTCTCGCCTGCGCGCAGAGAGGAGGCCTGTCGGGGGGACAATTTTTCTATTTTCTTTCAAGTTTGCCAAGATTTCTCTTGTTTGCCATTGTGTCCTTGGAAAATAACCCGCCCGGCACCTGTAGGGGGCGCCCTCGCTGTGCTTCCCCAGGAGAGCCAGTGGATTGGGGCGGGGGAGCGGGGGGGCAGAAATGAAAGGAATCTCTGTCTCCTGTGGGCTTTGCTAGCCTCGGGAAGCGTCTAGAACCAAATACAAAGTCTGCCCGAACCTCCACCCCACCTCTCTCTTTCTTTCTTTCCTTCTTTCTTTCTTTCTTCCTTCTTTCCTTCCTTCCTTCCTTCCTTCCTTCCTTCCTTCCTTCCTTCCTTCCTTCCTCTCTCTCTCTCTCTCTCTCTCTCTCTCTCTCTCTCTCTCTCGGGCTCTCTCTCGGGCTCTCTTAGAGTCCATTTGTCTCTCTTTCATCACCTCTTTGCCCCATCTCCTCCATTCCAAATCCTTGAAGGAAGGGACTTATTGGCTTCATTTGGGTCACATGCCATTGGCTGCCATCTTGTGTGATGCCAACTCCTCCTGCCACCTCGGACCCATGGCCCAGGCCACCGAGGGGTAGACACGATGGGCAGGTCCACTGCCAGATGGGAAGGAGCGGCTCACAGCTGTCTCCACGCCCCCGGGAATGGGCCGCGCGGGGCCCAGTTTTGCTCTCGTTTTCATTCGATGACACTTTCAGAGAACCTGTGAGGTGCCAGGCGGACTGAAAGGTCTCCGCTGGGCGGAGAGCCGCTGCCCCATGGGGTTCCTAGGGCACAGGGCAGGGGGCACAGAAGGGCCTCTCTGGCCTTTTCCGGCTGCTCTTCGGCTAACTCGCACCCCTTGCGGAGGAGGATTCTCATCTTGAGGGGGGAGCACGTGTTGGGGGTCAGAACCCTGCAGGGAACCCTGGAGGGCGGCGCTCAGCTCCAGAGGAGCGTGTCCTTCGCGGCCCTGGGGGACATCCGGACCCAGAGCCTCTCTCGGAAGCCTCCGGGCCTGGGCGGCGGGAGCCTCCTCTCCTGCCTGTGCCTGGCCTTCATCGGGAGCCCGGCGCGTCGCTGGTGGGGGTTTCCCTCCCCAGAGGCCTGAGTGCCGTGTCTGCGGCCCAGCGCCTGCGTGTGAGACCACTGACCCCGGTATTTCCCCAGGCCCCTAGCCGAGAGGCTTAGCTGGCAGGGCTGTGTGCTCTCCCAGTTCTGGGGTGCAGGTCAGAGGTCAAGGTATCCCAGGGCCCACGCCCTCCTGAAAGCTCTGGGAAGGTCTGTCCCAGCCTGGCTCCTGGCTCTGGTTCGTTCCTCGGCGGTGGCAGCCTCCCTCCGCCCTGCACGGGCCTGGGCCCAGATGCCCACCCCCCACCGCCTCTCTCTCTCTCTCTATTTATTTATTTATTTATTTATTTAGTTAGTTAGTTAGTTGGCTAGCTAGCTAGCTAGTTAGTTAATCCAGTTTTTCCATTGGTTGTTAGGGAGGGTGGGTGGGAGAGGGAGAGACAGAGAGAAACTTCAATGTGCAAGAGACACATCAACTGGTTGCCTCCTGCATACATTCCCACCAGCGCCCGGGGAGCCTGCAACCAAGGTACGTGCCCTTGACCGTCATCGAACCCAGGACCCTTCAGAGGGTCTACTCCCTGAGCCAAACCAGCTAGGGACCAGAGGTCGCTCTTGACAAGGACACTGGAACCCTGGATTAGGGGTCCACCCCACTCCCATATGGCTTCCCGGGACAAATAACACCTCCGATGACCCTATTATTAATAAGGCCACCTTTCGAGGTTTACCGAGAGTGAGGACCCTGAAACACGAGTTTCGGGGACACACAGCTCAGCTGCCCCCTCCCTCCACCCCAGGCTGGCCTCCAGGCCCTTCCCCAGAGCGCGCGTGCGGGTCACTGCCTGCTGTGGCCTCACAATGGCCCTGGGACAGGGGCAGCGGTGCCGGGGCAGAGCCTCCCAGCTGCAGGGCCGGCCGGCATGTGAGCGGGGCTCGCTCCAGCGCAGGCCGGGCCTCCGAGCGGCCTCGCCAGCGCGCCCCGGCCTCCCGCCCCGGCCGTCTCTCCCGCAGCATGGCCTCCCCGCCCCAAAGCGGCGTGCGTCAGCTCTGCCCCTTCACTCCGGAGACCCAGGTCAGGCCGAGCTCTGTCTGGGGCTCTTCTGGGTGGGTGGGTGGGGGGTGCGCCGGGGGAGGAGAGGAGCGGCCAGGCACGGCCCCGCGCACCTTCTCGAAGGGCGGGTTTGCTGGGTGGGGGTGCGGTCTCGGGCGTGGCCCGGGAGCACGGCAGTGGTTGTAGCGATGGCTTTGCCGTGGCAACCAACACCGACGGACGGGGTGCTGTGGCTTGGTGCCTGGTAAATTCTCATTCTTTGGTGGCACCCACCTCCTGATGGTGCTCCCCGTATTTATGCCGGGGTCTTTCCCGCGTGGGCCGTGGGCCCTGGGTTGCCAGGACTGTGGCTGGGACGTGGCACATGCTGGGGCAGGAGACAGAGCGGGGACGGACGAGGCAATAGATGTGCCTGAGAAGTGTGTGTGCATGCGTGTGCGTGTGTGTGTACATGTGCATGTGCGTGCATGTGTGTGTGTGCGTGCGTGTGTGCGAGTGCACTACTTCTTATCTTCCTGGACCATTTCCGTTACTAGATATGATGCTTTGAGATCGTCCACCGTTCTGTTTATGTCTTGTTATGTCAGTGGTTCTCCACCTTCCTAAGGCCGCGACCCTTGCATACAGTTCCTCATGGGGTGGTGACCCCCCAAGCTACTGTGATGCATCGTGATGTGAATATCTGCATTTTCCGATGGTCTTAGGCGACCCCTGTGAAAGGGTCGTTTGACCCCTGAAGGGGTCGCGACCCACAGGTTGAGAACCGCTGTGTCATGTGAAACCCCCGAGTGACAGATGGCAGCAGCCATTGAACCTCACGCACGGTTTGGCGGGGCGGGCGCTGGGGCAGGGACGCGAGGCACCCAGTCTCTGCTCCCCAGTGGCGTGGCCGAAGCTCTGATGGTTTGACCTGGAGGTGGCCGAGCAGCACAGCGCGGCCACCCCGCTGGGCCGGGATCCGGCCGCTGGCCCTGGTGCTGATTCTTCCTCTCGCTGCGTTAGCGGCTGGACGGTCCACGATGGCAATGGCGTGGGCACTCACATATCTGAGGACTGGGCCGGGTGACGGGAACAGCTGGGGCTGGGGCTGCTGGCCGTCCGTACACACTCCCCATGCGGCCGGCTCAGCCTTCCGTACTCGAGCTGCTCCTCAGGCCTGGCCGGAGGCTCCCCTCCAGAGTGGGTGCTCCAAGGCGGGGCGGAACCTCCAAGGGCCCTGTTTCCTAGGTGTGTGGCATCGACCTTCTCCCCAGGTCAGTGGTTCTCAACCTGTGGGTTGCGACCTCTTTGGGGGTCAAATGACCCTTTCACAGGGGTCGCCTAAGACCATCGGAAAACACAGGTATTTACATTATAATTCATAACCATAGCAAAATTACAGTTATGAAGTATGGTTGGGGGTCACCACCACAGGAGGAGCTGTATTAAAGGGTCGCGGCCTTAGAAAGGTTGAGAACCACTGCCCCAGGCGATTGGCCAAGCAGTCACTGAGGCCAGCCCCGGACCCCAGGAAGGGGAGAGAGCGCCACCTCGTGATGGGAAGCTTGACAACGTGCTGCCATCTTTAACCTTGAAAACTCATTCAGCCAAAACCGGCTTGGCTCAGTGGATAGAGCGTCAGCCTGCAGACTGAAAGGTCCCAGGTTCGATTCCTGTCAAGGGCATGTACCTTGGTTGCAGGCACATCCCCAGGAGAGGGCGTGCAGGAGGTCGCTGATCGATGTCTCTCTCTCTCTCATTGGTGTTTCTAACTCTCTATCTCTCTCCCTTCCTCTCTGTAAAAAATCAATAAAAAATATATATATATTATTATTATTTTTAAAAAAGCTCATTCAAAGCCTCTCCACAGGAAGTGCCTCCCACACTGATTTGGGAAGTGTTTTTATTTTCCTTGTCCTTGCTGCTCTGCCCGCCACCCTTCTCAGGGGATCCCCCTGCTGTTAGCGCCCATTGACTAGGCAGACAGTGGACCAATGAGCCTTGGTCCTCAGCTGTTGTCGAAGGGCGGGCCAATGACCCAGAGGGGCCAATCGCATCCTCTGTTCCGTGGCAGTGGACTGAGCTGGAAGGTCACGTGGAATTGAGGTGGAGGCAGGGGTGTTCCATGCACAACATGAGTGACCAGGACGACTCGGTGGCATTTTCAAATGGCCTTCACAGTGAGGAAGAGGAGGTTAGGAGAGTGAAAGGTTGGTTCGAGGTAAAAGGAGAGTCGGTGGGCTGAGCTCGAAGTGGGGTTCTACCCACGACCCCACTTCCCTCCATGGGACCTGAAAAGAGGAAGTGACCCACCCCAGGATCGCACTGCAGCAATGAGGGGGTCAGAATTCAGCTCCACTTCTGGGTGGCTCGGCCGTCTTTCTTCCTTTAAAAAAACTCTTTCAGTTTTGTTTTTATTTTAACACTAGAGGCCCGATGCACGAAGATTTGTGCAAGAATGGGCCTTCCACCAAGACCGGTTTGGCTCAGTTTGATAGAGCGTCGGCCTGCGGACTGAAAGGTCCCGGGTTCGATTCCGGTCAGGGGCATGTACCTTGCTTGTAGGCACATCTCCACTATGGGGCGTGCAGGAGGCGGCTGATCCATGTCTCTCTCTCATCGATGTTTCTCACTCTCTATCCTCTCCCTTCCTCTCTGTAAAAAATCAATAAAATATATTAAAAAAAAAAAAGAAAGAAGGGGCCTTCCTTCCCTTGGCTGCTGGAGCCGCCTGTCCACCTTCCCATGCTGCCTGAGGCCCTGGGTGGCTGGGTGATGTGGAACCAATCCATCGTCGTCATGGCAACGACACAAGCATCCCATCCCCAGCCACTGGGCGCCTGTGTATGTAAATTAACCTGCCATCTTTCTTGGGTTAATTTGCCTACTCATTCCTGATTGGCTGGTGGGCATCACAGAGGTATGGTCAGTTTGCATCTTTGTCTTTTATTAGTATAAATATTTTTATTGATTTCAGAGAGGAAGAGAGAGGGAGCAAGAATAACATGGATGTGAGAGAGGCCAGGGATTGAGCCTACAACCTAAGTACATGCCCCTGAGTGGAATCGAACCTAGGACCCTTCAGTCCACAGACCAACGCTCTCTCCACCCAGCCAAACCTGCTAGGGCTCGGCTGTCTTCCTTGCAGGCCATTCAGGATGGTTTTGGTATCTGCCAATGGGCACGGTGGACGCGCTGGCCTGTGAAATGTGCCCAACGTGCTGGCCGCAGGTCCAGCCTGGCCCTGGGGTTGGCCGCTGCATCGGCCGCTCCCAAGGCAGCCTGCCGGGGGGAAGGATCGATGCCGAGTGGGTAGATCCAGCGCGGCTCTTGCAATAAAAGCTTTTTATGCCTCTTGTTCAAAGCATTTAAGTGCCTTTTAGATCACAGATTGCACCATCGACATTCTAAAGTGGAACCTTTTAATACCAAAATACACTTCCAGAGTGAAATTCCATTATGGGAGAAAGCATTTCACGGCACCGGGCGAGATAATAATTCTCTCACGTGTAATAGGATGTATGAAATGTTTGATGATAAATAGAGTTTCTCAGCATTGTAATAAGGCGACTGATACTGCAGTGTGTGTGTGTGTGTGTGTGTGTGTGTGTGTGTGTGTGTGT
>PVJN01064224.1:0-10557 GCA_004026805.1 Lasiurus borealis
CTGGGTACCCTCAGCCCCGCCGCCCTGCCTGGCTCCGCCCCCTGCCTGGCTCCACCCCCTGCCCTGCTGGCTCCGCCCTCTGTGTGGCCCCGCCCCGTCTGGCTCCACCTCCTGTTGGCTCCGCCCCCTGCCCTGCTGGCTCCGCCCCGCCCGAGTCCTCTCCGAGCCCCGCCTCAGCCTGGCCTCGCCTCCAGACACCTCCTCCTCTCCCCTCTCCCTCTCCACGGGGCTTGGCTGCTCACACCCTCAGCCGCGGAGAGCGCCCCGCCGACTTCAGTCCCCTCCTGAGATGTCCGATGATGGCAGCACAAACCGCGGGCATGAAGCACCCGCAGTCACCCCCACCCCGCAGGGTCAGTACCCGCGCCCCCCAAGCCCCGGCCTTGCTGTGGGAGCTCATCTCGGAGGGAAGTCACTACTGCGCTGGTGAGCAGATGGCCGTGGAGGTTCGCCTGGAGTTCCTGACGCCCATGCCGGACGTTTTAGGACCGGGGAGTCCAACCTGACACGCGGTCCGCTCACCAGAAACTCCGCCCTACCTCCCCGGGCTCGCACGCGGCTGGCCCACGCCCAGGTCCTGCGAAGGCGGAGTCGGCTGGTCACTGCCCCTTCCGTTTTCCTGGGGGCAGACACTCCACCCCCTGGCTCAAACCCTTATGGTGCTTGGAACCCCACTCTTCTCCCTCTTCCCCATCCCGGCGTGGGCCTGATTGGGCTCCTTGGTTAGTCTCCCTCCAGCGCCTGCCAGGGAGGACTGGAGCAGATCGAGGTTTGGGAGGGACTGAGTCATAATGTTAGAGCCCTCCTTAAAAAAATAAATCACTCCAATTTTGCTCAAAAAGGGAATATTTATTTAGAACAGGAACAGAAAGGAGCTTGAGCTCCCTCAAGTTCATCCACCTGGAGTAGCAGAACCGTGGTGAGGTCTGACCTACAAGCCTCCTCCTCTCCTGGGCGGGGCCTCCTCCACCCACCTGCACTTAAGCTCCGCCCTGAGCCAGGGAAGGCCCAAACCATCCCGACCACAGGAAAGGTGAAGAAACACCCAGGCTGTCTCCCTCCTCAGGGCCCTCTGTGAGATGACGGGGTTCTGCCTATAAGCCTCCAGCCTCTGGAGTGAGGTCACAGCCCTACTCCAAAGAATGAAAGAGGGCCAGGGTGGGCTCCCAGCCTACAAATCTGATGAGAGAAAACCCACAAAGGTTTTCCAGCACAGCCATCCCCAGCAGGAGAGTCCCGAGAATGCTAGCTCTCCCAGCGACAATAGGCTTGAGCCTCCTCCTCCCCTAGAACAGGAGGGTTTGGCCCCGAGGCCTAGCTAGCCCCCTTTCTAGATAGGCACAGAGTCAGTACTAGGTCATAGACTGTTCCTGTCCCCTCTTCCCACCTTCCCCTGGGCCCTCCTTCCCCCGTAACTCACCCCACCCCACCTCTGGGCGACACAAGGAAACCCAGGGATTCCCGCCTCCTTTCCACTGCCCTGGGTCCTCAGCCTGCCCTCCACCACACCACCCACAGAGCAGCCCCTCGGCCTGGGTCCCAACTCATGTTAAAGCAGGTCCATATTAACTCCCAAACAGGTGAGAACCAGCCCTGTCTTCGCCCCTGGTCCTGCTGGGCGGGACACATATACATGCCATAGTGAGAGAGGCTCGGGGGTGGCTGAATGGAGAGAGGCACCCAGGCCCCCTCTCACACCACAAACTTGTTCTTGGCCAGGATGTTACTCTTAGTAGCTGTGTCTGCATGAGCCTGGTACCCAATGATGGTCTTTGTGGAGAGTCCCAAGCGCTCTTTGTAGACCCGCCTGGGGATGGGAATGGGGGGGGGGGGTGAGTGGGAGAGGAAATGAGACAGGCAGTCACAGCAGCAGCCCTGGAGATGAGCTGGTCCTCTGCCCAGAGCTCCTCCCCTGGTTCCAGCCACAGACACTCCCATGTTGGGAGTTTTAGTGATATGGAAAACCAAAATAAGATTGATGCAAAGGAAGAGGAGTTCTGCTAGAAATAGTTCGACATCTAGGTTCCCAAACCTTTCACACAAGTGGGTAAGGCAGAAGGGGTAAAAGGCGGGGAGAGTTCCAGAGGTCTCCCTTGTAGGCCAAGACCCCCCTTTACCCCACCACCACCCAATGTCACTTTCTCCCCTGAAAGAGGCCCAGCCCCTACCCCATGCCAGCACCCTCACCCAATGTAGAGCACGCCCGTCTGGTTCTCTGCCTCCCGTGTCCACACCGCGATCTTGTCCCCCTTGGCTCGGATGTTGATGACCGCCCCACACACCTCCTGGGCGTACTCTTCAAAGCTCTCCCCAATGAGGCACAGCAGCTGGGGCCGAAGGGGAGGGGATGAGACCCTCCAGCTGTGGCACCGGGACTGCCGCCACAGGTACCCTACCAGCCCTGCCCCCTCTCTTGGGGGACCCCCCCTACCAGCCCCTCCACTCACCGTCTCCAACCACAAGCGGTCCAGCTCAGTGTGGCGCTGCTGTTTGGCAAGGCTGACCAGCCAGCGGCCACCCCGCTTATTCCTGGCGTCTTCCCACATGGGCTCGATGCCATCCTGGGAGCCAGATGGCAAATCAACTGCCTCCCTTCGTTCAAAGGAAAGTGGGGGCCCAGCCAGCTCCCTGGGTCCTGCTCCGGCCCTGCAGGGGGTCTCCACAGGCTGGGTTCTGTCCTGCCTCCACCCCCTCTGCTCAGGCAAGTGCCACCACCAGCCATTCAACCCCCAGAGCCTCCTCCGAGCTCCCCCAGGCTCGAGGGCCCTAACATGTGTCATCTTTCATAGCCTTGCACGTGTGTGCGCTTTGTTTCCAATACCAAGCAGAGCTTCTGAAGACAGGAGTTCAAATGGGGGTTAATTCACACAGCCTCTGGGGCAACCCCAGGGTGGGCCATGCCAGACATCCCAAGCTCCGCTGGGCCCAAAGTCACCCGGGAAATCTTGAAACACTGATGCCAGGGTCCCACCACCTACATCTGCTGGGTTGGGTAGCTCCAGGGATTAGCCTGGACCTTGATGACCAGTACCCAGGACTAATTCTGAGGCCTATTCCTAGTTAAAGATCCAGGCCAGAAACCCGGCTCCTCCTTTGTACCCCCACTTTCCAGCCTCTCCAATGGTCCTTCAAGGCGTGGCACAGGTCTGACACTTTGTCCAAGCTCCTCTACAGCATTTCCTCCTCCTGGCTCTGAGGGAGGCTGTCCTCAGACTCCACCCCCACACCCCCTGTGAGGGAGTTGCACTGGGGAGAAACAGCCCCCCTGTGCCGGGGAGGGGGGTGGGGCAGGGAAGCGGAACTCACCTTGAACAGGGCATAGTCACAGCCTGAAGAGAGCTTACTGGCCAGCTGGATGTGACTGTAAATCCTAGAGAGAGTCCCCGACCCCAGGCTGAAAGTCCAGGCTTCTTAAGGGCCTCGTTCCAACTGACCTCAGCCCCTCAACTTCTTACCAGACCCCACACTGCTTTCTACCACCCTTCCAGCCTCCAAGCCTTTGCTCACACTGGCACTCTGGCCTGGAATTCCACCCTTACTTCCCCTAACCTTAAACCCCACGCCCTCCCTGGAGCTTCCCCTGAGCACCCACACCCCGGCCGGGTTTGTTTCTAGTGCCCCTCCTGCTGGAGCCCAACCTCCTCCCCCACCCCTGGGCTGATAACTGCTCCTTCCCAGTCCCCTCACTTGGTTCTCCATAGACACTCTGAAGCAGTCTGGGCCTCACTTGGTGGTTGAGACAAGCTCAGAGAGGGGAGGGAACTCGCCCAGGGTCACAAATCATAAAGCAGTGGAGTCAGGGTCAGCTCCTGGCTTTCTCCTACTTTGCAGGCTTTCTCCCTAAACCCCAGAAAGGTTTCCCTGGGTCTGTACCCCCTGAAGAATCCACGAAGCCCCAGCCCTCAGGCCCCAGGGAGGACTGGGAAAGCGGTATGGAAAGCAGCCCCCAGAGGCTGGGGTCTGGAAGGATTCTGAGCTCAGAGTCCCTGTCCCAGCTTCTTCCATAAAGGGCAGACAGACACTCACGCCCAGAAGTCCTCCACTGTGTCAAACTTGGTGACCAGTTGCAGGTTATCCTGCCAGGCCCGGCTGCGGTCGTTCTTGAAGAACCACAGGGCCCACCTGGAAGCAGAGAGCTTTTGTGCCCACCCCAGCAGCACCTGGCAGGCAGGGAAGTCTCACCCTTTCAAGGACAAATGGGGAACAATATTCGGGGTACAGACCCTCCCCCACCAAGGTGACTAGAGTCAGTTCCCCTGGTGGGACAGAGGCCCAGAGGAGAAGTGGAGGCACTAGGCACTTACCCCAGAATCCCAGTGGGGTTAAGGCTGGAAGGAACACAGGGCCCAAGGCTTAGGCCAGCTCTGGCCTTGCCCTCGAGGGACCTGGGCTGAGAGAGGAAGGGGCTGTCCAAGGCCGAAGAGCAGGAGCCTGCCCTACCTGTTCTGCAGAAGGTGCAACTCTTGCTTGGCCTCCACTGGGCCGGCACTGCGGGCCTTCCCCCTCTGGGACAGCAGAGTTGAGGGAGAGTTTGGAGCCTCCTCTCTCATGGATGCTCCCACCGCTGCTGCTGCTGCTGCCTCCCCTTCCTCTTGCTTCTTTTCCTCCTTCTCCTGAGTTAGGTCTTCACCCTCAGCCTCTCTGACCTGACAGAGAAAGGAGTCAGGGTGGGCTGTGAATTCCGGCCCTGGCGGCCCCGGCTGCAGGAGAGGCAGGCAGGGGGGGCTTACAAGGCTGCTGGTAGCCATGCTAAAGCCGTTTGGGCTCCTCGACAGAACATCCAAGAGAGACCCCCCAGCTGCCAGCTTTTAACCCATCAGCGCCCCGCCCCGGAGTGCTCCGGCCCGGGAAGGGGTGGAGCCAGCATGGGGCTGCTCAGAGGGAGGAGGGCTTCCACTATTCCTTCTATCAACAGCCTTGAGCAAGCATTTTCTGCCTGCAGGCTGGGGGCTTCGGGACAGGTGTGACCAGGCAGGCTCCACCCCTGCCACATCATGGGGCTGAGACAGGAAGGTAAGGGTCAATATTAGGGGGCTGCCCTTAGTAACACCGAATCCCACCGAGGGTAGGGTTTAAAGCAGCCTGTCCCAGAGATGGCAGAAGCAGTGACTGACACAGCTGGGGCGAGGCCAGGTCAGAGACCTGGTACATGCATTGAGGCACCCCCTAGTTTCTCTCTGCTGCCATTCACCTCCTCGAGTGGCCACCAATGCCATCGGACGCAAGCATTCATCTGGTCTCAGGAAGCGTCTGAGTTTATGTTAAATATAATCATTCAGAAACCGGGAGATTGTATTAAAAAATCCACATGTTTGGTTTCTCTTGAAAATGTGGGAAGGTCTGGCAACACTAGGACCTCCACCTCACAGGTCCACAATCTGCAGCAGCTGAGGCTGCCCTTTGGCGGAACAAAGGAGGTTGCATGTGGCCCCACCAGCCCACCATTCTCCTGACCTATTCCAGTATTGCCCCACCTGGGCATGGATGACAAGGGGTAATGCCACACAATCGAGGTTCAAGTCCTCCCTACCCTGACCTCAGCCAAGTTACTGAACCTCCTTGAGTCCATTTCACCATCTGTAAAATGGGAAGGTTAATGATACACAACTCAGAAGCTTATTGTATTGAATGATATAAAACACAAAAGGCCCATAGGAGAAGGCCTGGCTCAGAGGTCAATAGAAATTACCTGAGAACTACCCTGGTGGGAGTCGGGGGGAGAAACTAGAAAGGGAAAGGGGGATTGGAGGGGAGAGGGGAAGCTCTGGCTCTGAATGCCCTTTCCCAGCCTTCTCAACAGCACCCTTTTCTGCAGGAGCTGATGCCTCCTCAAGTTTCTTAAGGTTTCTCTCCCGCCCCCTGCCCACTTTTAGGGGCCCAGATCTCTAAGGGGACCAGTCCCTTCCCCTCCCCTACACGGAGACTGACAGGCTCTACCCTAACATACGAGATTTTTGAGATACGAGCAGATGAGCGAGCAATTTTGCTTTGAAATACGAGCAACATTTGAGATAGGAGTAATCATTCGGATCGGCCGGCTGCACTCAACCCACCAGTTTACCGCGACTCGAGTGTCTCATAGTTTCCCACGCCTCAAGGTTACGGAACGAATTAAACTCGTATCTCGAGGTACCACTGTATTTATTCAGCCTCCATCCCCTCATGTATGTGACAGGCATGGGGTTATGTGCTAGGAGGTGGTGAGTGTAAAAACTGGGTGGCCCTGTTCTCTGGTCTGCCAGGGAGCCAGACATCAGATAATCTTCCCAAGATCACCTTTGTGATCACCTTTGTAACCACAGATGCGGACCTCTGAAGGAAAGGAATTGCAGCTGGAAAAAATAAAGTCCACCACCTGATCTGGGGCTGTAGAGCAATTCTCAAGTACGTGGGCCAGAATCACCTGCAGGGCTTGTTCAACAGACCACATTTCGAGAACCGCTAGCTCACTGGAGAGGTGATGTTTGAGCTAAAGTATTAATGAGAGTTAACTAGGTCGTGGAGAAGGGCATCTCAGGGGTGGAGCAGCATGTCAAAGGCTCTGGGGCAAAGGAAACATGGGTCCTGGAAGGTGAGAAGAAAGAACACTGTGGTGAAGCCGAAGGGAGAAAGGGATGGTACGTGTTGATCCCAGGAAAGTGGAGAGCACCGCTGAGTGCTTAGGTTGGGACAGATGGGCTGGGAAGGTAATCAAAGGGACTTCCCAACAAGGTCTCTGTAGAAACACAAAGCCACTCTCAGCAGCAAGGGTGGGGGGAGATTTATGAGGATGCTCACATAGTTTTCCCAGTGGCAGGGAGATGGAGAGAACATGGATTTCAGAGGTATGTAGAAGGCAGACTCAGAGGTGTTTAGTGATGGACAAGCTCTGGACGGATGAGGCATGGTGTCCCAGCCACCTGTCACTGCACAATAAACCACCCAAACTTAGTGGTTTAAAACAACAATCATTTCTTTCACTCACAGATCTGCAGTGTGGGTAGCCCTCAGTAGGGACAGTTCATCTCTATTCCAAAGCATTATCAGTTAGAGTGGCTTACAGGCTGGGCTGGAATCATCTGCTCACTCCCAGTGGAGCTGTTGATGCTGGCTGTCCGCTGGAACCTCAGCTAAGGGTGTCTGCTGGGAGAGCTCTAGTGACCTCTCCATGTGACTGCTTCCTTTCCTCCCATTGGCCAGGTTCCCAGAGGGGGAGTCCCAAGAGATGGGAAGCAGAAGCTACTAGTTTCTTAAAACCTGGGCCCCAAACTGGCACAGCCTCATGTCCATAGTATTTGGATCCCAGAACCACATTCAAGGATGATGACAAAATCCTTAGAAGGAGCATGACATAATCCACTGGGAGGAATGTCAAAGAATTTTGAACAGAGGGAGCACTGGAAGGAGGCCAGGAAACCTGTTTTTTCCCTCTATCAATTTGGTAAAGTGTACCCTTATAAGCAATATTGAAAATGTATATTTTTCTCCCTACCTAATCCCTCCAGAAGTTGGCAACTCTTAATGAATATTATTATTTTCTTAGCAATATGTTTGTTTGCATGAATCCAATAAGAATCTGGTCTCTTTATAATAGGACACATAAAGCCAGTTTCCAATTGTAGTTTTATCAACCAAGTCTTTGATTGAAATGTCATGATGGAGAGAGACATGCCTAGATTCTGGATGTCACCAGAAAACTTTAAGGAATTAAGATTGACTTTGAAGCTGGTAAAAATCCCCTTGGAGAAATGGCTAAAGACTAAAGCTTAATCTGGAGATTCCTTATGATACACTACCAAAGCAGATTTTTAAAAGCTTATATGATCAATTATTATTCTTTTTTTAAAATATATTTTCTTGATTTTTTTTACAGAGAGGAAGGGAGAGGGATAGAGAGTTAGAAACATTGATGAGAGAGAGACATCGATCACCTGCCTCCTGCACACCCCCTACTGGAGGTGTGATCGCAACCAAGGACCTTTCAGTCTGCAGGCCGACGCTCTATCCACTGAGCCAAACTGGTTTCGGCCAATTATTATTCTTGTTGTGTTTATGCAAATAATCAGGTCAAATTGAAACTGGACTTAATGCAGTAAATAATCTTGAGTTGACTATCTTTGATTTTTTTTTTAAGAGGGTGATTTTAGCGGAGGCAGGGCAGAGGGAAGCGGGGGTACTGTGTTTTAATAGAATCTATTGAAGCCAGGGGAAGGAAATATTAAATTCTATTTAAAGTTTTGGATATTAGATTCTAGTTAAAGTTTTACTTTTCACTTACAAACTGAATTGGATCCTGATTTTTTTCTAGTTTTCTTAAATATTTGGCTGCAACTCTCCAAACTAATGTTTCGTTTTTCTCCCATCTTTTGACTTGGAATTATTAAGAACTACTGATGCAGGGTAAACCACACAACATTTACTTGAGCACTTGATGGTGTTCAAACTGCAGATAAAGAGGATCTATCAGCCTGTAACAGTTTGCTTTCATTCCAGCAAAAGAAACTTTGCTGGAACATCTAAAAAATCTTCTCGACAGACAGCCTTAGAAGCTGAAAAACTAGTTTATAATTGACTCTGATCATTAACCTTTGTTTCTTCTCTTCAGTCTTCAAGGCATACCCCTATGGAATACCTGATTGCTTGTTTACACAATGCAGGTCTCACTTTGGGAGGCTATCTGCATCACTGCCTCCTGAAATGCGATTAGTAATTTAACTGAACTGAGTGGTTTTTTTTTCCCAGAACTAAATAACTGAGTCAATGAAATATGAAGCAACCTACCAACTTCACTTTATATAAACTTTTATTATTTAAAAGGATGGGTCTGCAGGAAACAGAGTTCTGCCACCTTGAAACTGCTTTCCCTATCCTGCCCAAGAGGTTCAGATGAAAAATAAATACATTTCTGTCAGGAAAAAGATCTTAAGGTGTTTCCTTTATATAATTTAAATTAAAAATAGTAAACAAAAGGGCTTCAGGCAGGTGCCACACCTTCATCCAGGGAAACCTGTCCACCAACACTATAAAGTCGGTCCCTCCTTCTGTCACCTGGTTCTTATCTCTCCTCAGACCTTAAATAACTATAATTCTCCTTCTCATTTTCAGGCCATGCTTTTTCAGTTTCTTGTCAAGTTTGTCACCTCTAGGATATAATTCCATATCCAGATGATAATGCTTCATGGATTCAGCCTATGCCTACTTCAGAAGAATCAGCTAATAGCCTCTCTGTTCCAGTCTCGGATCCTGTCCCCTTGTCCCCCTTAGATCATGCATGGAGACACTTCCATACCATCTATAGGCAGATGTCACAGCCCTTGTCTGCAGGAAGCTGTTACTGGAGACAAATCATCCTCCCTCATCACCCCTAAAAAATTTCAGGGGTGGAAATCTCTGAGACATGCCAGTAAGCCAGGACCCTGGAATAGAAAAACTAAGATAGATAGTTAAATGGTTGAGCAGTTTATAGTCACTTAGTAAATCGAAAAATCCTATCTTCTGTAGCCAAGGACACTTAAGGGTAAATGGTTACACTTCTCCTCCCCAACCAGAGGATAAATAGCTTAAATTACCCTATTCAGGGAAATAGAAAGCAGAAATCCAATGGTTGTACTAGGCTAGTTTGGACCAGCTTGTGAGAACAAATAATAAAGTTTCAGGAATTTTATTTTCCATTTATAAAAGCCATGCCCTGGCTTCGGTGGTTGAGCATCATCCTGTACATCAAAAGGTTGTAGGATTCCCAGTTAAGGGCACATTGGTGAGGGGTGTGTAGGAGGCAGCCAATCTTCACTCTGACATTGATGTTTCTCTCTGTTCCTCTCTCTTCCTCTCTATCTAAAACAAATAATCTATTATTTAATATCCATTATTAAAAATTAAATAATATAAACTTTTAATTATGCAAACTATGTTAAAAACAAATATAAGCATATAAAACAAATATAATAGCATAAGAAAAACAAATTTCTAATTATTTTACTATTATCTATGCTCTTAAGATCATATTTAAATCTATTTTATCTGATGGTGAAAATACCGTATATCTCTTCCCAATTCTCTGTTCAGTGACACCACATTGAAAGCTTGAAATTAATCATGGTGGGAGAATTTACACCATAGGTATCAGCAAACTACAGTTCAAGGTACTCCCCTTTTGGGATAACCGTGTGTTAAATTTTCCTTGTACACCATGGCCCAGATCTATACCTGAAGCCATGCTGAAGTGAATGCCTGAGCTCCAGGCTCAGGTAGCCTGCTGGGTGCTGGACACCTCCTCTAGTTTGTTTACGAGGCACCGCACATTTGGCATGCCCCAAACAAGCTCATCACTCCCCCCAATACTGCTCCACACCTTCAATGTCTGTTTCATTTTGCAGCAGCATTAATCACCCTTATGCCCAAGCCAGAAGCTGGGAATCTTCCTAGACTGGTCCCTCTCCCTCTTCCCCAGAACCTGATAAGTTTCCTCCTGAATGATACCCAAATTACACACACACACACACACACACACACACACACACACTGGCTTTGTCATCCTTCCTGTGGGTTCTGCCTCTTCCTCCTCCCTGATCTTGCTGC
>PVJN01064225.1:0-10557 GCA_004026805.1 Lasiurus borealis
GTCCTATATACAAATGTTGTAAATTGGTAATCTACACATGTAACTTATATGTTCATGTTGACTAATATTACCCCAATAAAAATTAAAATAATTAATAAACCCCCAAATTGTGGTACATTTACACAATGGAATACTACGCTGCCATAAGAAAGAAGTAACTTTTACCATCTGCAACAGCATGGATGGACTTAGATAATGGACTTATACTACATCAACTTTCATGATGTAGTATAAGGAAACTGAAAAAGCTGGGGTGGCAGTGAGGACTAAAGAGAGAATTTGACTTCTCTTACTCAGCATGGCAACTATGCTATGGGAAATACTATTAGCTGGAGTTATATTAGTACAATTTATAAAAGCTCTTTATTTAAAATGAAATCTTGAGCAACTGAAAACAGAAAAGAGAATTAGCTATAACTGCTAGAATGTGACCAGTCCACAGAGGTAGGCAGATGTTCATGGCAGAGACCATAGTAAAGGATCAGGATAATACAAGGCTAATGAAAAAGAGAAAGGGACTAATGCCTTGGTTATTCCTGGGTAAGGGTTTTTCTGGGTCCTTAATAAGAAGGTTTTGAAGTAATGCCAGAGATACATGATATATTATTAATGCTTTATTTTATCTGTTATAATTTATATAGCTTTAAGCAAACTTTATATAGTCAATTTCATGTATGATGGTAATAATAATAAATAAATAAATTTTAATAAATAATATAATAAATAATAATATTATTTATTGACTAGTGGCCCATTGCATGAATTTCATGCACATTAAAAGGGGATTAGAGGAAATAATTTAATATTGTTATTTGCCCTTTCTCTACCATAGAAGTGTCAGAGATGAACAAAAATTAGTAAAATGTATATGAAAACCTTCCTCCTGTCAGAGTCTGGGGCACACTACGGACCCAGAGTAAAGTCCCTGCCCATACACATGTGCCTCAAAATCGTGTGAGACCCAGACCTGGCTAGCCCCTGCCCGCATTGGGCTAGATCCAGGTGAAAGAAAAAGATTTGACTAATATCACCCCAATAAAAATTAAAATAATTAATAAACCCCCAAAGTGTGGTACATTTACACAATGGAATACCACCCTTGTCAAGCCCTACCAGGCAAAGGATGCAGCCTCAGGTCCACTGGCCCAGCACCAGGATGGGGGTGCTGAGCTGCCTTAGCCCAGACCAGGGTGGGGGATGTACCTTGAGGTTCTCCCATCAAGTCCTACCAGGTGGGGGATATGGCCTGAGGTCCCCTGTCAAGCCCCACTAGCAGGGGGATGCAGCCTCAGGTCCTCCATCAAGTTCTGCTGGGCAGGGAGTGTGGCCTAAGTTCCCCTAACCCAGCACTGGGGTATACCTTGAGGTCTCCGTCAAGCCCCTGCAGTTGGGGGGTCATGGCCTGAGGTCCCCCAGCCAAGTACCAAGGCCAGAGGCACAGCCTGAGGTCCCCTGTCAAACGCTTGCAGATGTGGGGTATAGTCTGAAGTCCCCCGTCAAGCCCTGCCAGGCAGAGGGCACAGCCTCAGGTTTGCTGGCCCAATGCTGGGGCTGGGGGCATGGCCTGAGGTCCTCCGTCAAGCCCTGCTAGGCAGTGTGTGTGGTCTGAGGTTCCTTAACCCAACAGTGGAGGTGCTCCTTGAGGTCCTCTGTTAAGCCTAACCAGGCAGGTGGGAGCAGCCTCAGGTCCCCAGGCCTGATGCTGGGGCAGGGGGTGTAGCCTGAGGTCCCTGTCAAGCCCCACTTGGTGGGGGGCATGTCATGAGGCTCCCCATCTTGGTGCTGGGGCTGGGGGAGCAGCCTAAGTTCCCCTAGCCCAGCACCAGGATGGGAAGCACACCTTGAGGTCCCTTGTGAAGCCCCACCGGGCAGGGGGGTGTGACCTGAGGTCCCCTGTCAAGCCCTACAGGGGCGGGGAGGGTGTAGCCTCAGGTCCCTGCTGATTGCTAGTTAAGGCTTCTTATGGGAACTTGGCTTCAGCTGTGGGTGCAGCCATCTTTGTGATGGACTGATAGTCAATTAGCATATTCCCTCTTTATTAGATAGGATGTCTTGCTATATCCCAAATTCTGCTAGGCATTACCTATACCCACATTTACCTCCTCACATGAACCCAACCCTGCATAGACTTCTTTCACACATCCATCCTTCCAAAGTGGAGGTATGCACTTGCTGCTGTATGCTCCCTAGGCCTGGGAGTAGCCAAGTGTCTCCTGTGGGATGTAGATCAGTGTGGACATATTGGTGAAGGTGTCCATGTGTTTGTCAACTGAGCCCCCTTGCAGCATGGATGAGAAGAGAAAAATGGCTGGGGTTTGGTTTAACATTGCCATGTTCAGGCATGGTGCTTTGAAGAATCCAATAATCTTAAAGTAGAACTTAAGCACAAATCTAGGTTTTTATAAAGTTAGATTTGTCAAGGGTGTAGAACAGGACATATTTTCAGTTACCTTGATTTTTATAAACTGTACTATTTAGCCACAGGAATGTAGTCCTCCTTCATAGGAGCCAGACCTCCTCCTGGGCCTTAAAATTCAAGGTCAGGCTTAGTGTCCAATACAGTGTCAGCCACATAATAAACATATTCATCTTATTGTTAGATAACTATGGTTAAGCCTTATGTATGCTGAGGAGGGCTTCAAGTATGTGCAACGAAGTGGTTTAAAGTGTGTTGGATGGGGTTTTAAAATATCCAACAATTAGAATTTAGAATTAATCATCCAAACAGAATAAGTCTGAATCCTTGAACAAGAAGGGCCTGGGATAATAACAGCTGGATAGAGGCTGCTGAAGGGGCCAAGGCCTGCCATATTCATAGCTTCTCTACTTGCTGGTAGCAATTAGCTGGGGGAGAGGGAGAGAAGGGAGCACTGAGAAGGGAGCAGCTGTTTCAGCAGCTGCTGACAAGATCACCGAGGCGGAGTGGGAATTAACATTCATCTTCGTGAGCTGCATTGTTTCAGCAGAAGAGAGAGGGTCAGCCTTTTGGAAATTCCATGGAAAGGATGATGAACTGGACTTGCCCCTGATTGCTGAGCCCTTACTGCACATCCTATTCCTACAGCTTAGTCCCTGGAAGAACCTTGTCTCTGTAATGATGGAGAATTGGAATTCAACTAGTACAAGGAAGAACAGAGATCTGTGGTGGAAATCAAAGGGCTCAGATTAGAAGACATGTCATGTGTCTACTGAATGTCTACAGGTGAGTCCCTTCACCTTTCTGAGGTTTATTATCTCATTAAAAACCCTAAGCACTTAAGCATCATGTTCAACATAGAATCCTAAATGAACAATTAATGACAAAGCTGCTAGTACTGCTCCTGTTAATTATTTCTCTCCTATGTAAAGAGGAGATTATAATGTCTTTCCTGCCTATTTTTGACCTAGTTCAATATGAAAGTGGTTTCAGAGGTGCAGCAGACAATGCTCAAATGTGAGGGTCTAGTATTACATATCACAAAGGAATGACTTGAATGGTCTCCTAAGCTTACCTGATCCCTACTATCTGTTGAGAACACGAGGGTGAATTAAGATGATATGCCAGAGAAACTAGGGAGACAAATGAGAAGATAGAAGGCTCCTTGTTGGGGCACCTTAAAAGTTGGGGACCAATGAATCAGGCAAACTCTAAAAATCCCCTCTGATATAGGAGATAAGTTCAAAGAACTGTTGTTTGGTCCTTTTCTGGATGAAAAAATGTTGAAGTCCACTAAATCAACATTTTTGTCAGTGTCTTCTCTTAAGTGCTGCCAGAACATGGTTTTTCTTTTCCTAATTATAATAAACAATATTCATTTAATGTCACTTTTTAATGGAAGCCTTCCCTCACCTTCTCTGGACTAGGTCAGCACACTTGGTCTGAGTTCTCAAAGCATTGTGTGCTTTCTCTTTGTAGCACTGTCAGAATTTAATGAATTAACTGTGCAAGTATTAGTTTATGCCTGTCTCCCCAGTGGACTGTCAGCTCCTGGTTATAGTATTTACTGTCTTAACCCCTTGAAGGTGGGAATATATGTAATAAACCTGGCATTTCATAGACATCATGTACATGTTAGTGGCTTTTCCACTTCAACTCTCTGTACTATCCTATCTAATAAAATAGTAATATGCAAATTGACCATACTTCCACTACATCCACCAGCCATGCCCACCAGCCAATCAGAGCGAGTATGCAAATTAACCCAACCATGATGGCTACAGCCACAGAGAGAGCAGGAGGGAGGCTTGGGTTACCCCTGCTGATAGAGGAAGCTCAGCTTTCCGCACACCCTGCTGGTGCTTAAGCAACAAAGTTTCAATGGCTGTAGGAGCAGAAGGCTTGTCTCCACTCCAGGCTATAAAGTTTCATTTGTAGAATATAAATAAATCTCAGATACCAGGGCTTCTGATTGGGTCACCAGGGAGTGTGGCTAGCCTGAAAACCACCACAGGCCAATTGCCCAGGCCACCCTATACCCCAAGGGAACACCCACTCTGATCCAGAACACCTTTCAGGGCAAATCAGCTGGTCCCCACCCATGCACCAGGCCTCTATCCAACACAATAGATGACTGCACCCATGTGGTCAAAAGATCCTGCCCCCATGTGGACACAAGATGGCTACCACAAGAAGGCCAGCAGGGGAGGGAAGTTGGGAGGGACCAAGCCTTCAAGGGAGAGCAATAGGGGGTGATCAAGCTTACAGGAGAGGGCAATTAGAGGTGACCAGGCCAGCAGAGGAGGGAAGTTGGGGATGAATGGGACTGCAGGGAAGGGCAGTTAGGGGTGACCAGACCCACAGGGGAGGTCAGTTAGGGGTAAACAGGCTGGCAGGGGAGTAGTTAGGCATCAATCAGGCTGGCAGGGGAGTGGTTAGGGGCAATCAGGAAGGCAGGCAGGTGAGCAGTTGGGAGCCCACAGTCCTGGATAGTGAGAGGAATTTCCGACTGCCCGTTTAGGCCCGATCCTACCTGGTCAGTTGGACATCCCTCAAGGAGTCCCAGATTGGAGATGGAGCAGGCTGGGCTGAAGGACACCCTAACCCCCATGCACAAATTTTATGCACTGGGCCTCTAGTCTTACCTAATAATAGAGGAAGATGTAAATTGACCATATCTCTGCTATGCCTATAGCCAATCAGAGTGACTATGCAGATTAACCTGATGAAGATGACAGTTAATTTATACATAGGCACCCAGTGACTGGGTCCCGGGAACATCCTGGCTCCCAGGTCAATGAGGTAGGCCCCGTGTGGGTGCTGAGTAGCCTGGGAAGGCCCTGAGCCAGGGAGCTCCTGGGCAGGCCCAAGTCTGGGATCAGAGCCAAAGCAGCAGGGGCAGAGCTGGTGATCAGAGGGACCTGGTGGTCCCCTGCCTAGGCCTAAAGCATCGGGCCAGAGGAGCCCGTGATTGGAGGCTATTGGCAATCGGTATGAACTACAGAGGAAACACCTTTTCTGACTGCTCATTGGCTATGCTTCCTGTATGCCACTGATAATATTCTTAGTAACTTGGGTAATAAGAATCGAAAAAGGTGATCTAGGGTTTTTCCATCACACTTCTGGAGAAAAAAATGAAGGTCTGCTGCTGGAGGGCTGAGAAATGTCATATACTGCCCTAGCAGGTTTGGCTCAGTGGATAATGCCTCAGCCTGCCCACTGCAGGGTCTGGGTTCAATTTTGCTCAAGGGCATGTCCTAGGTTGCAGGCTCCTCCCTGGCTGGGGCCCAGGTCAGGGTTCATGCAGGAGACAACCAATCAAAGTGTTCCTCTTACTTTGATGTTTCTCTCTGTCTTTCCCTTTCTCTTCCACATTCTCTAAAAGTCAATGGAAACATATCCTCAGGTGAAGATAAAAAATAATAATAATAAAGAAAAAATGTCAAATCCTATGAAAATCATATCTTGAAAATGCCTAAAGAAAGTTGTCATTTTTTCATGGTGAAGGGACTGGAGTCCGGGTGGATGAAAACACCTTGGTGGCTGTGGTGACTGTCAGTGGCTGCAGTAGTGGGGTGATGGGGCTGTTGCCTTCCCCTGATCATCCCTGTTGCCTCCCATAAAAAGCCGGAACTTGCCAGATGATATGCTGATTAGAAACAAGGATCTTAGTTAACATCTGGAGGTCTGCTGTTATCCACCTGGCTTAACCTCTACCTGCTGCTCAGACTGCTGCTCAATCTATGGCTCCTCCCTCCTCTTCCTGAAACTGTCCCTATCTTCTGCCTAATCCTCCTTGTTTATAGACAACTTTCTCAATCACTGAGTCTTCATCTGCCCAGCTGTTTTGGTGAGTCTTAGTTCTGTGCTCATGAACATGCATTGCACGATTACCAACACTGATTTTGTTAAATATGGTAATAGTCATTCCATGTTCATGTAAATCATTTAGCATCTTTAAGGAATTATTTTGTTTTAATGTGTGTGTGTGTGTGTGTGTGTGTGTGTGTGTGCAGGGAGGGGTCAAATTAATTATGAATCTTCCACCCCAACAATTATTCATAAAACTAGCATCATTTGCATCTTAAATAGTCTCCAGAAATTCAAAGAAAGAGTTTACCATAGCCACAATGATAAACTCAATAATAATTAGAATTATTCCCAGGTTGTTAAGTGATACAGACATATTAAAACATTTTTAGCTGAGTTTATTATGTTCTAATAAAATTAAAGCAGAGAAAAGGGAAATATTAGGTAGCAGCTGGTCCATTATTGACTCCACAGTCTCTTTGTATATGTAGATAATGCCTCTGTGTTTATATAAACTAAAAATAAAATGATTTTTAAAAACCCACCACCTGCCTGGCTGGTGTGACTCAGTCATTTGGGTGTTGTGCCATGCACCAAAAGGTTGCCAGTTTGATTCCTGGTCAGGGCACATGCCTGAGTTGTGGGTTCATTTCCCAGCAGGAAGCATGCAGGAGGAATTCTATCAATGTTCCCACTCTCACATCAATATTTATTAAGCCTATGGACCCAAAACTCAAAAAAAGCAAAACTTTTTTTATAGTTATTTTTCAAGTACAATTTTCACTACTTCTGATCTAATAAGTAATCAAAACAAAAGTGTTGCAAAGCTTTTAATACAAACATTTTTCAATATCAATATGTTCTACTTTATAGATATATAGTACAGTCCGTCAGCTCTGTACTTTATTCTATCCTATCCTACCTCACCCTCCACTACCTTAACCTATCCTATCCTATCGTATCCTATCCTATCCTACCCTATCCCATTTCATTTTTTCTGCACTATCCTGTGCTATCATAGCCCATTTTGTTCTCTGCAATTTAAACATAGCAACCACTGATTGGTCACCTATGATGAAGAGATGGAAAGGTTGGATACTTTTCTCTCAAACTTTTGGCCTTGAGTGAGGAAAAACTATGGGAAGTGTACATGTAACTCTAAAGTAGGGCACATATGGTGGCATGGGAAAGACACATGTGGCGATAGAAAGAGATTGGTGGGAGGCCAGGGGAGGAGCATGGCCTCAATTACTATGTCCTTGCAATTCCATGACACCCAATGTCACATCTCAATCCTCAGGCAGGAAAAGGGCCAGTGCTGGAAAAGTCACCAGGTTATTAACAACAACTCCAACACAAAAGCCAAGGTCTCTTAGTTCTGTAACAAGTGGTAAAAATTCCCTCCCAAACAAAAGATGAACAAAATGAAACAAAAACACGGACCGGCATCAGATGAAAAGCTCTACTTTCACAAATCCTATCTGACTGAGGTGTCTGCTTTGGCCTCCCTGTCCCCTCAATTTCCTTACCTTTCCACCAAGTCCTTTGTCCCTGCTCATTTGGTTGAGTAATTCACTTCCTTTATTATATCTCACCCATTCTCAGGCAGGATCATTGCTAAAATCTCCAAAAAAAAAAATGAGACCTTTATGCTCCTCTTTGGGAACAGCAAAATGATGATGACAATAATAACTAATAATAGCTGCCATTATAAGGTTCCCCCATCCCAGGTGCCAGTCTTTACACATAACCCTCCCCATGCATTACTTCTAGTCCTTATAAGGACAAGGTGAGAATGGGTCTGTCATTACCTCTAGATGAAAAGAAAGCTAAGAGAAAGGGCTGGCACAGAGCAAGACTGCATTAGTGATTTTTAAGTGAATGAACAAATGCCTAAACAAATAAATAGAGTGAACAAGTCAGTCTGCAGCATGTGATGGAGAGTCATCTTGAACCCTGAGATGTGGTTCAAGCCCTTCTCCTAACTACCATGCAGTGTCGGGGTGGTTTGAGCTTTGGAGGGGAGAAGGGAGAGGGAGAATGGGAGGTGGCTATGGAAGGGGATGACGGCCACCAGCATCCCTCCTGCAAACAAGAGCAGGGTGGCTGCAGAGCTGGCCTGGATTTGGGAGGGAGCCAGGAGCAGCCAGATGGAAAGGCCTGAAGGCTTTACTAAACCATTTCTGCAATGAATCCCTTTCTCTTTTCTTCATAACACACCTCGGTTCCTTCCTTTCACCTCTCTAGCAGGGCTTACAGCTTCCCCTCCATCTTTGTCACCCTTCCTTGGCTGAACTCTTTTTGGGAGGGGTTCTTTAAAAATGCTTATGTATTGTGATTCCAACTGCTGTTGATACTTTGTGCTAGAGAGATTTGAATACAACATTTTCACTTTTAATTTCCCTTTTAACTTTAAAGGGAAAAATTCTGCAAACCAAACTTAGGACATTATCTAAAGTGTCAAAAATGCAACACCTTGCTAACGATCACCAGTGAGGAAGGTGTCTGGTCTGCACTGGACAGAGAGCTGCAGGAAGGAGACGAGGAAGGCTCTGAACACAGTTAGGAATCTCCATCAAAGAAATGTGCTTGGTCCTTCTAAGCGTAAAAATTGGTAAGTCTGATATTTTAAATTAACACCCCCCCCTGACATTCTGCATAAACTCCCATACAAGCCATCTTTCTTACTCACAATAGTCATCAGAGCACCTTGCCTTATATCTATATTTTTTCCCCTCCATCACAAACTCATTTGCATGAGTCAGCACTAATTCTCCAATGTGCCTCGAAGCAGAGAAAAATGAAACTTCAGATTGGTAGCAGCTTTCAAATAGCGTTCACCCACAGCTGGCTCTCCACTTTCACTTGTTATTAAAAAGGGGGAAACAGCAAAATTGGTATTTTTTTATTGTTCTAATTAAGCCTTTAAAAGTTGCAACTGCACAGAGAAAAGAGGAAGAAGAGGAAAAACAGCAATGAAACAAAACTACTTTAGAAATCAAAAGTGCCAACTTATTAAAAATTCATGTTGACTACTAGTAAGTCCACTGAAAGGATTGCCTCCTCACATGGTTGGTGCCTGATCTGTGCTCCAGAGAGAAATGAACAGGCCCGTGGAAGAGAATTGGTTACTTTTAAAAAAATATGTTTTTATTGATTTGAGAGAGAGGTGGGGAGAGGGAAAGATAGAAATATCAATGATGAGAGAGAATCATTGATTGGCTGCTTCCTGTATGTTCCCCTTTGGGGATCAAGCCTACAAACCGGGCAGATGCCCTGACCTGCAATCCAACTATGACCTCCTCATTCACGAGTTGATGCTCAACCACAGAGCAACACCGGCTGGGCAGAACTTTTTAATTTTTGAGGAAAATGGGCCCTGAGGTAGAGATCAGTGTACACTGGGAAGAAAAAAAAGAAGGAAAACGCCCTGTGCAAAGGGCTAACATTGTACCAGAATTCTTCCAAGAATTTTGTTTACACTGCCTCATTTAATCCTCACACCTTCTTCCTGAGCCTATTTCAGGTGAAAACCAAAGAAATAAATATAATAGAAACGCTGCAGAAACCAGTATGGTTCAGTGGATAGACCATCAGCCTGTGGACTGAAAGGTCCCAGGTTTGATTCTGGTAAAGGGCATGTACCTTGGTTGCCGGCATATACCCAGTAGGGGTTGTGCAGGAGGCTGCTGATTGGTGTTTCTCTCTCATGGATGTTTCTAACTCTCTATTCCTTTCCCTTCCTATCTGCAAAAAATCAATAAACTATATTAAATATAATAGAAATGAAAATAAATTGTGTTCTGACCATATATGAGGACCTGTTTTAAGGGCTTTATGTGACAAATCTCATTTAATTCTTATAACTAGAGGCCTGATGCATGAAATTTATGCATGGGGGAGGGGGTGTCTTTCAGCTCCCTCCACAATCTGGGATCCCTTGAGGGATGTCTAACTGCCTGTTGTTGTTTTTTTCCTTTGTTTTTTTTTTTAATTAAATCTTTATTATTCACATTATTACATTTGTTTCTCTTTTTTTTCCCCTCCATAGTACCCTTCCACCCAGCTCCCACCCTCCCTCTGCCCTTAGCTCCCTCCCATTGATCTCATCCATAGGTGTATGATTTTTGTACAGTCTCTCCCTGTATACCCTTCACCCCTTTCCCCCTAAGAATTAACAGTCCACTCCCTTTCTGTGCTCCTGATTCTATTATATTCACCAGTTTATTCTGTTGATCAAATTTTTAATTCACTTAATTTTTAGATTCACTTGTTGATAGCTATGTATTTGTTCATAATTTTTTGTCTTTTACCTCTTTCTTCTTCCTCTT
>PVJN01064226.1:0-10557 GCA_004026805.1 Lasiurus borealis
AAAAAAAAAAAAAAAAAAAAAACATGTCCAACGAGGTTTGCCTCTTCCTCCCTTTCAGAATGTTTCTGAAATGAGTGAGGCAAGTTTCATTGAACAGCTCTGATGCACGACCAGTAGCAACTTTTTCGGGGTGTTTCTTTTCCACGAAGTGTGACACCCTCTCCCACATTCCTAAGATCTCCTTTATCTCACTTGTAGAGATCTCCTCCACCTCTGGCTTCTCCTCGAAACCAATTTCTTAGAGAATCTCTGCATGTTGCTGAGGAGACTGCAACTCTTGTAACTCCTCCGTGATGAGTTCCAGAGAGTGCTCCTTGATGAGCTCATTCACGTCTCTCCCATTCACCTCCAGGTCCATGGATTTTCCCAGAGACACTATCTCCTCCACTGGCACCTCAGGTTCGAATCCTTCGAAGGTCCTTTCGGCTACGGCCTCAGGCCACAGCTTCTTCCATGCAGAGGTCAAAGTCCTCGTTGTAACACCCAGCCAGGCCTGTTCAATAATTCTGAGGCATATCACAATGTTAAAGTGGTTCTTCCAGAACTCTCCAAGGGTGAGGTTTGTGTTCTCCATCACCTCAAAGCAGCGCCGAAACAGGTGCTTGATGTACAGCTTTTTAAAATTAGAAATCACCTCTGATCCATGGGCTGCAGGATAGGAGTGGTGTTGGGAGGTAGGTAGACAACCTTTATAAACTTGAATTCTTTGAGGAGTTCATCTTCGAGGTTCAGTGGGTGAGCAGGAGCATTGTTGAGGATGAGGAGGGCTTGCATGGTTAGGTTGTTTTCCTGTAGATATTTCTTAACAGAAGGACCGAAAACCAAGTTTACCCACTCCACAAAGAACTGCCTGGTGACCCATGCCTTCGGGTTTGCCCTCCACATAACTTGCAGTTTATCTTTTTAAATCTTATGTGACTTAAAGACTCTGGGGTTTTCTGAATGGTATACAAGCAGAGGCTTGATCTTGCAGTCGCCACTCGCATTGGCGCACAGTGCGAGAGTTAGCCTATCCTTCATGGGTTTGTGGCCTGGTATCGCCTTCTCCTCTGCCATTATATAAGTCCTATTCGGCATCTTCTTCCAGAAAAGCCCTGTCTCCTCACAGTTGAAGACTTGCTGGGGGATATATCCTTTGGCTTCTATCAGTTCGAAAAAAGTTTTGAGGTAATTCTCAGCTGCCTTCTCATCCGAACTTGTTGCCTCACCATGCCTGATGATGGAGTGAATGCCAGACCTTTTCCTGCAGTTATCAAACCAGCCCCTACTGGCTTTAAATGAGTCTTTCGATGCTTCATTCATGGAAGTGCGTGGGGTCTGCTCCAGGCAATCACCGTAAATCGCTCGCGCATTCTCGCATATGATGCCCTGTGTTAATGTATCTCCTTTAAGCTGCTTCTCCATCACCCACACCATCAGTAGATTCTCCATCTTTTCATGGAGAGAGCTACAGAACTTAGAAATTATTGTGACGCCCTTAGCTGGCATTATACCCTTTATCAACTCCTTCTGTTTAAGCACAGTGCATATCGTTGAAATACTACGCCCGTATTGCCTCTCCAAGTCAGCCACTCGCACACCTTGCTCATATTTTTCTATGATTTCACGCTTTAATTCAATAGATATCATCCTCTTCTGAGCACTGACCTTTCCACTCGCTTTCTTCGGACCCATGTTTATAAAAAGAAATGTGATAAAGTATGTAAATGCACAAAAGATGCTTTGACAACGGGGTAAACAAGCACACTGACTGAGGCGTGAGAAACTATGAGACGCTCGAGTCGTGGTAAACTGGTGGGTCATGTGCAGCCGGCCGATCCGTGCGATTATTCATATCTCAAATGTTGCTGGTATTTCAAAGCAAAAAATCGCTCACTTGATGGCTCGTATCTCAAAAATCTCATATGTTAGGGCACTCGTGTCTCGAGGTACCACTGTACTCATATTTTGTATTTCTAAAAATATTCTTGAGCAAGTTCTTGGAGGAGATGAAGTTACTTAAAAATAATTTGGTCCTTTTGCATCTTACTTTTGGCTTTGCTCGACAAGACCAGAGTCACATTTAGTCTGGGGCTGATTTTTTCCTGGCTATTGAGACAAGATCTTTTAAGGATGTTGGCCAATTCTTTGTGAAACCGGAGCTTTTCCATTATGCCTATTGGAAATAACTATTATTCTCAACTCTCTGTGTTCTCCAGACATGATTCCCTCAAATCCTTTTGCTTGGTTGTTTTCCCAGCTTTAGGTAATTTTATCACATGTGTGGCCTCTGTACCATTCAACTGAATACTTCAGGGAGAAGCACTGTAGTCTGTTCACTCTTTGCAGCTCTGCTCACTCCAGTATTTTGCTTTGTGAACTCTGGCCAACCTTGATTTCTGCTGACTCCAGCTCCATCCACTTGGCTCAATGAATCCACTGGACTGTGTCTGAGTCATTTCTTCCCAGTACTTCTCCCCATGCTGTGCCATGACTTGGAAACATCTAGGCTGTAAGCGCAAAAAAAATTGTAGGGCTCACTTAACAGAGATAACTGTCCTTTATTGCCTGATGGAAAGTGTCTTGAGAGACATTGTTTTATGTATTTTGTCCAGTGTTTTAGTTGTTTCATACTGAAGAATATATTTGGTACTTGTTACTCTGTCTTGGCTGGAAGTAGAAATCCAACTTATGAATTTAAATGAGAGTAGAGACATTTCTTGTCTTATTCATTAATGCATTCTCAGAACCTGAAAGTTGTTGGCCCTAAGTAGGATATCAGTGAATATTTGTTAAGTTAAAGAATGCAAAAGATTAGAATCCATTAATATTGCATTATTATTTAATTTTGAATCATTGACTAAAAATGTACTAAAAATGACTAAATGAATTACATGTAATATAAAATTAAAAGTACCATACATATATATAGTATTTTTGTATTCATTTTTTACATTATTAGAATAATTTATTAAGTCCCAAATACAACTCAATTCATTACTTTATCAAGAACAACTCAATCCTAAAGCATACATAAGTGCACATGCCCAATTCTAATGTAAAGCTTCAATTATTGTTCCACAATTCAAATAACTGCAGGATAAACTGAAAATCTATTTTTAATTAATAGGATTTATTAGGCCATCAGTGCTACTGTCAGGTTTTGGGGGTGTTTTTTATTCTTCTTATGTAATTATCTACTCTTGAGGGGAAAAAAGTAAAATGGTCTCAAGTATAAACCATGTAAAAATAAACAATGTAAAAATAGCTCTCAGGAAGAATAAATAACTATTTACTTAAAAAATATAATAGCTCTTAATTTCTATTATAGGTATTTTAGGACCAAACAATATTTAAATCACCTTCATTTCATCTAACATGAAGTTAGAAGTTCACAAGTACTCTTGAATTCCAGAAAAAAACTTCCCAGCACATTATAGCTAGTGCTATGCTGCTAACAACTGACTCTTACAAAGTGAAACAAATAGAACAATAAAGCCTTGATCTGTAGTGTTTGCTCATTGTTATAGGTTGAATTGCCCATCCAAAAAGATAGTTGAATTTCTGATCCTGAGCACCTCAGAATGTGGCCTTATTTGGAAATGGAATTGTTACAAATGTAGTTAGTTAAGATGAAGTCAGACTGGAGTAAGCAGGCCTTTCATCCAACACGATTGATACTCTAACCAGAGGAGAAGAGACATAGACACACACACACACACACACACACACACACACACACACACACACACACACACAGCAGGGAACCCAATGTGACAACAGGGGCTGGAACTGGTCTGGTGCACCTGCATGCTACAGAGGGCCATAGATTGTTGGCCCCAGCAGAAACTCAGAAAAGCGAGGGATTCTCCCTGAAGTCTCAGAGACAGCATGTCTCTGCTGACAGCCTGCTCTCAGACTTTTAGTCTCCAGAACGAGAAGAGAATATACCTCTGCTGTTTTAAGCCACCTAGATTGTGGTGCCTTGTTATGGAACCTGATGAACCCAAAAAGTAAATGGTCTCATTATGGCCAGTTTCAACGTACCCACATGATGTGACAAAGTATAGCTGGGAAACGATACTAACAGTTTTGCCAGCTGATATGAGCCTCTTCCTGCATACACTGATTATAGTATTCTCCATGAATTTTGAACAAAAATTAGTTGACAGAGTTTTTATCCATGAATTAATTCATCTAACAAATATATAATGAGCAACTACCATGAACCAAAAAACTGTTATAAGTTCTGGTGTTATAGAGGTGAACAAAAATGATAAGGATCTCTCAGTTTATGGGGAACTTTCATTTTACTGAAAGACAGGAAACATATTTTTAAATATATTTTATTGATTTTTGAGAGAGAGAGGAAGGGAGAGGGATAGATAGAAACATCGATGAGAGAGGAACATCATCTATTGTCTGCCTCTTGCATGTCCCTTACTGGGGTTGAGCCTGCAACCTGGGTATGTAACCTGACCGGGAATCAAACCAGTGACCTCTTGGATCTTGGATCAACACTCAACTGCTGAGCCATATGGACTAGGCCAGAAAACATATTTATATGGATTATCAGAGAGTGATATGTTTTAAGGAGAAAAAAGGAGTACAGAATAGGAATAGAGACAAGGGGCACAATTTTAAATTTAAAAAGCACTTACTGAGAATGTGATATTTCAGCAGACATGAAGGGAGTGAAAGAATAAGCCATGCAAAATACCCAAGTGCAGAGAATTCCAGGTATAGAGAACAGCCAGTGCAAATAGCCTAGGGCCAGGGCACCTATCCCTGGCTCACAGAGAAATAGCGAGCTGGCCTGTGTGGCGAGAGCAGAGCAAAGAGTAGAAGAGCAGAGATGAGAAAGGCAGTGGGGATTGGAGAGTGCAGGTCTTTTTAACTCCCACTGAAGGGCTTTTGGTGAAGTGGAAAGGCAATAGTGGGTTTCAAGCAGAGGAGTGCAAGGATCTGATTTATGCTTTAATCAGAATCACTGTGACTCCTTATTGCATTCTTTTTCTAATGGGTCTCTTGCTTCCCTTCAGTTGATCCTTAACAATTATCCGGTATAATGCACTTAGATGGCACAGAGACCTGAAAAGTAAAGGTTCAACGGCAGGAAAATAATCATGGTTTTAAAGCAAGGTGTAAAGAATGATAATTTAGATTTGTAAAATTTTGCACTAAGGAATGAAGCTGCCACAGCCTCTCAACAAAACAAAAGTCTTTACTTGGTAGTCATGGCTCCATTTATCAAAAGCATTAAGATGGGGTTACTGAAGGGTCCCTTTTCTGAACTGTTGTAATAGCAGTTCAGACACAAAGGCTAGGGAGACCTTCTAGAACAGTGCTTCTCAAACTCTATTCTTTTTCTTATTTTTTAAAAATTCCCAATTTAGTGTGAAATTGTATTTTGGTAAAATACAATAAAGAGAAAGTATTAATCAAATATAGCATAGGGACATGTAGAATACAAGCCCAAAGTTGTATTATTAGATAGAACATAAATCTCATTTCAGTAAATATAGTAGAAATAAAACAAAGGACACAAGAATTATAAAAATTATACCCATTATTTATTGAAAGGATGTGCATAGGTGATAGGCAGAGAAAACTCTTATTATATACATAAATTTTAGATGTTCTATAATTTTAAATAAGCTAAAAAGTTATAAATGAAGTAGGTGTTCCCTATATTAAATGCATGTATACATACTTTGCACAAACATCATGGGTATCGATGTCTACATATTATAAATAAATATGAATTCATTAAATTATCTAATCTTGGTTGGATTAACAATGTTATTTTCATAGGGTTATGCATATGTAAACTACTTTGTGATATTATTTTCATAGCATTCTTCATAGAGTAATCAGCCTCACAGAAGTCTGTGGATAAAAATGAAAGCAGAGATTTCATAAAATTTCAGCAAGTATGGGGCATTCATTTTAAATTTTGAACCCAGGTAAAGTGGTGCTGCATTTTCAAAAGTCATCTCTAATACTTTATCAGTAGCCAGTTCTAATAATTTATGGCATAGGTTTTAGTTCAATTTAAATGATATTTTTTTGTTGTTGACAGTATTACAGATGTCCCTTATCCTCTCCCCTTGCCCCCGGGGTGTATTAATTTCTTATATGAGAATTTTTAAATTGAATAATAAATTTAATAACATCCCATCTGCTATGGACTGAATTGTGTCCTATATCCCAATTCATATGTGGAAGTCCCAACCTCCAACTCGGCTATTTGGAGATAAGACCTTTTAAGCTTAAATGAAGTCATAAAGTGGGACCCTAATCCAATAGGATTAATATCCTTATCAGAAAAAAAAAAGCAAGAGAGAGTTTGTTCCCTCTCTCATACACTGTGTGCGGGGTTGGGATGGGGGTGGAGTGCTTACCAGGAACGCCATGTAAGGACATGTCTGCAAGCCAGGAAGAGAGCACTCACCAAAAGCAATCAGTTGGGAGCCTGCCTGATCTTGGACATTTTCCAGAGCCGTGAGAAAATAAATTTCTGGTGTTAAAGCCACCGGTTGACAGCATTTTGTTATGGCAGCCCAGGGAGACTAAGGCAGTCAAATTCATAAAGTGTTTGCTGCCAACACTTTGCAGATGATAATACCAGTATGTGATAACATCTATTAAAAAACTTGTTTTTCAGATTTTCTAACTTTTAATGTTGCCCTTTGATATCAGCTTCTATTTGTAAAAGATGGAATTCTGGCTTTTCATGGGATTATAAAGATCATTAAATATATCCCTCTTCTTTCTCCCTCTTTTTACCTATGTAATTGCAACTCATTCTTTAAGCCTCATCTTCGATGTCTCTTCTCCTTGAAGAGAATCTCCCTTGACATGAGATCTTGCCCCTTTTCTGTGTTCCTGTAACTTGTCTTTCTTTTCTTTCAATCTTTCCAATTCTCTGTGGCTACTGTGTATTCAGTGGCCAGATTTCCCACCTCTGTGATACTCTTGACAATAGGGGCGTTGCCTGTACATTTTAGCAATGTATTTGCAGTAAGCAAAATGCCTAACTCATGTAAGATTCTTAATTAATAAGCTGGAGTTATTATTTAAAAGCTGCCATTCCCTCCATAATATTTCCCACAATTGACATTGTCTGATTTAAATTACATTATGCTATATTTCTTCAACCTTTGCAAATATGATTAGCACTTACAGAATGTATGCTTCATTACATAAGTTTTCAAAAATATTCTTTTTTTTTTTGCTTTTCTTTTCTTCCTAATTATATGGTAATCCTATGATACTTTTGAAGTATAGTTTCATTATCAGGTAAACACAATTACTTAATCTCATAACATAAATCAAATTGCTTTACTCCCTCAATTGTAATTCTTTTAATTTAATGTAAATGTGTTTTTATAAAATGTTTCTGAACAATTTAAAAATGAACACCATTGTATTTCTATTTCTTACTATTGATTTGCTTACTAATTTACTTTAACTGATATGATACAAAAGTAGAACTCATGCAGCTCCTGTCAAATTATAATTGGTAACATTAGAAATAATAATTTCCTATTGTTAATGTCAGAATTTATTAAGTAGGAGGATATTATTACTCATGTTTGGATTGTGACATTTTTCAGAGACTAGGACAGTGATTTCATGGGAAAGGAAGAATAGCCTTGTGAAAGAGTTGCTCCTTATAAATGCTGAGGAGGGGATAGGGAATAAACATTCCTGTAATTTTGTGAGGAATACTTAGGACATGCAGCTTTCTGCTAACTGTCCACTCCATTCATCCATATTATGCAGTTTTATTTCCAGACCTCAGAAAGGAAAAGGAACTAATAATTGGGAAACAGATGGGACAGCAGAAGCTGTGAGAGGCTATGAATGGGCCTCCTGGAGAGTTTAGCGCTGCCCGCAGCCGGTCAGCACCCAGCACAGCAAGATTCACTCCACATGCAGGGCCAGCAGGTGCCTGCAGGTCATCTCTGGTCAAGCACAGTTTATTCCACTGTCCCCATCACCAGTAAGAGAAAAACCCTACACCAGGTATCAGGCAAGCTGCCGGCTCTCTCTTTACAAGCGTGCTTCACGGGGAGTTTACAAACCAATATCCTCGTTAAAAAAATCCCAGTAAAACTAAACAGAGAGAATCCTTCAAAAGTTTCTGTGCGTACATATGACAAATGGTAGGTAGACAAAGTAATTTAAAATTATAAAACCCATCATTTGTTTTATGGACATTTCTTCAGCAATTTTTATTTGGTAGCATTTCCTAACATCTTAATTGTGGTAGATTTAAGATCTCATAGAAAACTTGAGTCACATTTCAAAAGATATTCACCATATAAGTATATGTGTTGACAATGTACACACATTGTATTTAAAAAGGATATTCACCAACTAATCCTAGTTGAATATTTTCCCTGTTATATCTGTTTCTACTTGATTATATATCCTCTCAGATTTAACACCAACTCTAATTTTGGGAAAGAGTCATATACAGTGAGGAGGAAGGATTTTGACCAATAGCAAAAGGGGACTTGGAGTCCCACTCCACTAAGCCATATTACTTTTATTATAATTATCTATATTTGTAAATGCAAGTTAACTTCTGTGATGTGCTTCTCTTTGTGGATGGGCAAAAACAAAACAAAACAGGAAGTGACACTTATCCTGCTTCTAGTGCTCACATGTGATACATGCTTTATAAAATGAGAATAGATTTTTAAAAAAGAAGTGGATATAAGCATTTTAAATATTTCATTTCATACCTTTTAAAACTGTAAGTTTATTGTTCAGACTACGGAGATATATATATATATATATATATATATATATATATATATATATATATATCATATAATATTAAATCTTGGGGAGAAACACATTTCAAGCCCAAACTTTGTATCAAAAAGTAATTCTTTCTTCAAGTTATGTCACCTTGATTTTAAATATATACTCCCAGGCAGAATTCTTGAAAGCCTAACTAGTTTTATTTTTACCCTTCTTTTCAACATGACATGAACTGTAGCTCAGTGCTTCAAATTGCTGTAGACGTAGTTATGATATAAATGTGAATAAATCTGAATAATTAAACTACTTTGAAGATTTCTAAGCATACTGAGTATGTAAAATGATAAATGAGTTCATCTTTCTTTCCTTTGATCAATTTGAGGGGCCATAATATTCAGTGATGGTGAGTAGAGAAGAACTTCTCAGAAAAATAATTAAGTCATTTACTACAAGGGAACAGAGAGTGTGGCCTTATTAAAATAGGTTCACAACACCTAGAGGACTTCCTGTAGTCCTTAGGCTAACTTTCCTAGGTTAGGATTTATTACTGCACCCGCATCTCCTGCACTGTTCTCTCTAGGTTCCAGCCTTATTGACTCTAGTAAATCCCTCTACTAAGCCATGCTCTTTCCTCTGTATTAGATAATCTACCAGGAACCTTCTATGCCAACTCCCCCTCGCCCCTCTTCACTGGACTAATTTTTTGAATCTCAGGTCAGACATCACTTTCTTAGGAAATCCATTTCTAATTACTCCACTCCTACCCACACTCACATACATACATACATACATACATACATACACACATATCATTCTAAGTTGAGTCTCCAAGCCCCTTTTCCCTAGAGTACTGGTCACTTCTCCTTTCCCTACATAATATTTGTAATTTTTGTTTAGTGTGTGTTTTCCCCACAAGTCTGTAACAGTAAAAGCAAATGACAGCATGTCTATTCTCAATTGAATTCTGAGCCTACCAGAGCACCTGGCACATAAGTGTGTATTCTGAAGGAAAAAAAAAGACAAAGAAGGAAGGAGAGAAAGAAGGAAGGAAGGAAGGAAGGAAGGAAGGAAGGAAGGAAGGAAGGAAGGAAGGAAGGAAGGAAGGAAGGAAGGAAGGAAGGAAGGAAGGAAAAAAGAGAGGGAGGAAGGAAAGGAGGGAGGGAGGGAGGGAGGGAAGAATAGTGGATACATTTCAGCTTTCTTAGAGCATTCACTTACAAAAACACGTCATTGTAAATTCTTTCTCTGTCCCTTTGAGATACAAAATTTCTCTGAACTTTTTGCAAGTTTTATAACAGAGAAATTTCCTTTTCAGTGACCTGGGAGCCATCCCTATAAAATGTAATCACGAAAAATGATAGCCAACATCTATTCTCCAGTTTCTGTGGGAAGGTGGTGACCTAACGTGGATAAATGGCAATTACCAAATACAAATGGCTGATCACATTGACCAAGCTCCCCTCAGAATCCCCCAGCACATTCTCACTAGCTCATCCCAGCACTTGAAAGCCCTCTCACATTTTGTTCTAGCAGATGGAGCTCAGAGTTTTGGCTTATTGGAATAGTCTTGAATAAAGTCTTCTTTGCCTATTTCACTCTGTTCAGTGCAATTTTTCTTTGACACCCTCTTGGAAAGGAATCATGACCACTCACCTGAGGGTTGGCCTGGTTTCTATATACACTTGAATTAAATTGGAGTTACATTATTCATGGCAGAAGTGACCATTCTAGAAGGTAAACGAATAAATATTCAAACCCATTAAATAAAATATCAGTGAATTCCCACTTAATGAACAGGAC
>PVJN01064227.1:0-10557 GCA_004026805.1 Lasiurus borealis
GGGGGGGGGAAGCAAATGGATTTTAGCTGCATATGATTGGGGTGGGAGGGGATGGGAAGATGAGGTCACCCCCAAACTTTAGAAGAGCTTTGGGAGCGAAGAAAATGGGTTCCATTTCGTCACGTTGTTTCTTTAATGCATTTAGTGAAGTGTTTTCAGTTGCTTGCCTGAGAGAGAACACAGGTTATGCATCATGGTGGGAGCCGTAATAACTACTTAGTGTCTGGATAATCTCTTCTCCCTGCCCTCCCCCTCGCACTCTCTCTCTCTCTCTCTCTCTCTCTCTCTTCCTTCCCCTTTCCTTGACCTCTCCTCTCCCCTCTTCCTGGGGCAACTTCATTAGTTCTCTATAAAAGAGAGATTTTTTTTTGTATTTCTGCCTAAATGCAAATGCTATAAATAATCCTTTTTTTTTTAATTTCAAAATCTACTTGATTTTAATGTAGTCAGTTCTCAGCCATTTGCCTTAATGAAACAGTGCCATGGATGATTCAGAAACATCCATGAATACGTGGCCTTGGAGTATGCTATGAGGACTTGGAGGGACGTCCTCGCTAGGGATAATATTAGAGTTGGACCAGGCGCCTGGTGACAGGAGAGGTGCCATCTGGAATGGCTCTGCCACGCTATCCTCGGTTCGCTCTATCTGTATTTTAAATGTTTACTGTGTAAGCTGCAGCGAGCAGGCCCGCCTTTTCATGGCTGTATGTTTGTTTTTTGTGTTGTCCTCAGCTTGTAGCCTGGTTGTAATTCATACAATGAATTTAGAATACATTTTCCTATAGAAATAACATTACGAAATTGTGGTTAGGTTTCCAGGCCTCTCCACCACAAGTTACGCCGCCCCTAGTGTTATTAAAATATCTTAGATCTGCAAGGAAGAGGTGTACACAGCCACACTGTTAGGATAATAGTCACAGGGAAAGCGGTAATATGGAAATCTTGTCTTCTTTGACTTTAAGAACAATTGGTTTAATAACAATGAAGGGAAGGCAAGGCGGTGGCAAGGGGCGGGGATTGGGGCTTGGTGCCACACCTGACAGATTGGGTTCATTGACAATCAGCCTCTTCTGGATGCACGTGACTCTGGCTGCGAGCACGCTACTTTGAAAACCCGTATAAATGGGAGTGCCACACGCTCCCAGGGATGATTTGACAAAACTTGGAAGAGAGGAGGGTGGATGTGAGACAGGACCCCTGAGTGGAACACATGAATGGGGCTGGAGTGAATTCTCCGGAGTGGCCTGTGAGAGACCAAGGGCAGAAGAGCAGGAGACCGGCTGGCCCTGCGGGGGGGGAGGGGGGAAGGTGAGGGGGTGAGCCAGGCTCGAGGGCGCTCTGTAGGGTCAGCCCTCGGCGTGTGACGCTGGTGCCTGTCATTGGCCACAGTCCGAGACGTGCTGGCGGTGAGCTGTCTGCTGTGCAGCCCGGACGGCAGTGCCCCGTGTTTCACACGGAAAATGCCCCGCTTCCTCACGGTCAGAGAAACCCGTGTCAGAATCAGCCGCTCCCTGGATGTAAAGTCCCTGCTCCCTGCCTGTCCTTTATCGTTCCCCGGCCACGTCTTGCCCGCCCGGTTGATGTCCCAGGGCCCTGCCACTTCCACGTCGTGTTTCCTGTTCCCTAATCAGTCCTTCGGCGGCGTTCACGTTCTATTTTTAAAGGCGTTATTGTTATGTTTTCTGGTGAGAGTGAAATTTAAAAACACCTCCCTGCAGTGACAGACGCAGGCTTCCTTGTGTCTCCATTCCAGGGGCAGCTGGGAAAAGCAGCAGTTAATAGGAAGGATCCTAGCTACAAGGAAGATCAGAATTTTCTGTAATTAGGCCACATCCATGTTGTAAAAGAAACACCGCTACTCATATATGTTATATTCAAACACTCACATGCGCTCACATTCACATCTTCTTTTTTTTTTTTTAATATATTTTATTGATTTTTTAACAAGAAAGGAAGGGAAAGAGAGAGTTAGAAACATCGATGAGAGAGACATCAATCAGCTGCTTCCTGCACACCTACTACGGGGAATGTGCCCGCCACCAAAGTACATGCCCTTGACCGGAATCGAACCTGAAACCCTTCAGTCCATAGGCTGACGCTCCATCCACTGAGCCAAACCGGTTTCGGCCACATCTTCTTTATTTCAGAACCAACCAGTGTAATACAGATAAATGCCTTAGACTGAGAGTATGGGAAACAAATGCTTAAGCCCCTTTTTTTTTTCTGTTTATTTGAGCGGAAGTGGGCGGTCTTATTTAGGATGCAACAAGAGGCACATTGCCTTTCCCTTGCTTGGCGCACGCCTCTCATCTGCAGACACTTTATAGTTGGTACACGCAGTCTCATTACATGGAATAGTGGTTCCATAGTGCACGGGCCCTGCCTGGGAGCAGCGTGAGGCCACCCCCAGCCTCACCTGTAGAGGACGAGGATGGGGAGCCACTGGGCCCAGTGCCCTAGGCCCTCCTGCGAAGAGAGCTCCATTTCCCTCCCGTGTCCTGGAAGGTGCGTCCCAGCGGGACTGCAGGGATCCCTTCAGAGTAAGAGGAGCATGAGTCCGGTCATGGAGTGACAGAAAACTGACCAGGGAACAGAGAGGCGGCCGGGCTCAGAGCTGCTGAGAGGCAAAGGGCCACAGCCCATGGATAGCTGTCCCTTCTCAGGATGCTTCTGAGTCCCGTCCTCCTCCCGGCCCCTGTTTGAGGGGCTGCTCTTCCACAGTGGGGAGGATGGGTGCTCCTGTCAGCGCGGGGGTGAGAGGGGGGTGAGGAGGGGGAGAAGGGGAAGTGGGAGGTCACAGCACAGGCTTGGCAAGGTGCAATGTCACCTGCAGATTCCGCCCCAGGCTCCTGAATTCTGACCTTGGACACACAGCTCCCTGATTCCTTAAACATTCATGACATACGGCTCTGCCTTCCCCAAACCACTGGGCCACGTTTCACCCGGCCCCGCCCCACCCAACACGAATGCTCCAAGTTCCTTCTCCTTATCTAGGTTGCAGAGTATTGCTTTCTTCCTTTCTTATTTATTTTTATTCTTAATTTAAATGTATTGCCCAGCTGGTGTGGCTCAGGGCTGAGTGTCAACCTGTGAACCAGGAGATCATGGTTCAATTCCTGGTCAGGGCACATGCCCAGGTGGCAGGCTCGATTCCCAGTGTGGGGCGTGCAGGAGGCAGCTGATCAATGGTTCTCTCTCATCATTGATGTTTCTCTCTCTCTCTTTTTCCCTTCCTATCTGAAATCAATAAAAATATATTTTTTAAATGTATTGTTGTAAACTGGTTAATAACATAATTTTCAGGTGCACGACCAAGATTTTAATTCTACCTCTGTGTACTCTGCTGTGCGCTCACCATTTGAAATTCGATTCCTTCGGTTTTGACCCCCTTCACCCACTTCACCCTCCCCCCAGAATGACTTTCTTAAAATCTAATCATCAGGTGAAAAAAGTACTCAGGGGGGCCCTCTGGGCTTTCAATGGCTGAACCTCCTGGCAGACATTGCAGTTTCTTTGCTTTTCAGCACCTTTTCATAAATCAGGTGTCTTTTTTGTTTTTTAAGATTTCTTTTCCCTTCCAAGCATTCATTACGTCCAGATTAGGGAGCCCGCATGTCTGTGGTGATGAGTTTCTTGCCTTTTCATGGCAGCGGCTCCAGAGTGACATTCATTCCACCTACTGGGAGGCGAGGCACCAGGCTGCTGCCATCATCCGGGGCCTCCTCCCCTCTCCGAAGTCCATCCACTGGCGTATCTGTCTCCTCCTCTCCCCACCCCCGAACCCCCAAAGGTGGGCTGGTGTGGGGCTCCTCCTTGAGCCTGCCTGCTGTTTCCTTCCCTGCAGCGCTCAGCAAAGAGGAGGACCCTGGGAAGGTGCTGGAATGAAATAAATAGAAGTGACTAAATGCCTGAACGTAGAAGGGACATAACAAATGCAGCTTGCTCAAGGTTAGCGCAGGTGTCCCCTCTTCCCTCCGCCAAGGCACCTCTGTCCCTGCAAATGAGGGGACAACAGAACTCATTAGATTTCCTCTGGTGCACGCTGCCGTGCATGCGCGTAGCTCAGGGTTGCGGCGGCAGGAGGAAGTCCATGTGTTAACGTGCAAACAGAGTGGCCTCACTTCGTTGCCACGTTGAGTCTGGAACCTTGTCCTGGAGGGCATTGCTGGTGGCATGGACTGGATACTCGGATTTGTCTACTGGTTGTCATGTAGATACCAGTGGTACTGACTACCCTGAAAACAGTTTTTTTTTAAATATATATTTTTATTGATTTCAGAGAGGAAGGGAGAGGGAGTGAGAGAGATAGAAACATCAATGATGAGAGAGAATCATTGATCAGCTGCGTCCTGCCTACTTCCTACTGCAGATCGAGCCTGCAACTCAGGCATATGCCCTGACGGGAACCAACCATCAGATTCATAGGTCTACACTTAGCCACTGAGCCACATTGGTTGGGCCAGTGGTCGGCAAACTCATTAGTCAACAGAACCAAATATCAACAGTAGAATGACTGAAATTTCTTTTGAGAGCCACATTTTTTAAACTTAAACTTCTTTTAATGCCACTTCTTCAAAATAGACTCGCCCAGGCCGTGGTATTTTGTGGAAGAGCCACACTTAAGGGGCCAGAGTGTGGCTCACGACTGCAGTTTGCTGACCACGGGGCTGGGCTGTTCCTGAGTTTGGGTGGGAATCCTTTCCTGGTGAAGGAAAACATGTAGAACCATGCCTTTTGCAGGAGGTTATTTTGCCTCAGAGAAGGAAAGTCAAAGTGATTTGCGTGCTACTGAGTTGCTCCCTGGTGAGAAGGAGGGCAAGGGAGGGCAGGTGGGGGGGATGCTGGAGCCTCCTTCCCCACCTCTCCTAGCCCTCAGCCCCGAGTCCACAGAGAAGACCAGCTTCTCTTTGGGAGTGCATAGCCCAGTGACCACGGAAGCAGAATCATAAGGGATGGCAGTCTGGTCTGATTGACACACGTGAATCTCCATCCAGGGAGAGGGACCATCCCGCACAGCCGAGGCTAAGAATTAGACTGAATAGACCAGATGCAGAGCAATTGGAACGAGAAGAGTGGTTATCATGTTAGCAATTCTCTCCTAGCAAAGAGCATTGTGTACTTTGCACTTTCAATGGTCAGAGTGGGCTGTGGCCCAACCAAAAAGCTTTTCATATGCCATATTAATATGTAATCATAATGGCAATGTTATATGACACATCATAGCATGGACTCCCAACAGAGAATAACTAATAAGTAATCTCATGGCTCGCCAGCAATATGGCTATTAAGTCTTCTCCACCACCATCACCATCTATTAAATGTATAGCAAAATGACCTGTGATAAATTATGGACTATCTCTATATCAGTGGTTCTCAACCTGTGGGTCTCAACCACCTTGGGGGTCGAGCAACACTTTCACAGGGGTCGCCTAAGACCATCTGAAAACACAGGTATTTACATTATAATTCATAACAATAGCAAAATTACAGTTATGAAGTATGGTTGGGGGTCACCACAACATGAGGAACTGTATTAAAGGGTCGAGGCATTAGAAAGGTTGAGAATCACTGCTCTATATATTTAACACGTTAAGTGCCTGGCCTGTTTTGCCTTCCGGACAGAAAGTATAGTGTCAGTCACTGGTGACTGGGCGCTTAACGTGTTAACATTGTAAGAGGGGAGAGTCCTTTGCTGTGGAGATTCTGAATTTGTCACCTCACGTACCATTATACAAAGGGAGAGATTATGGCCCAAAGTAGAACTAGAATGTTTTCCTAGAGTCCAAATGGGAAGAGAGAAGCAAAAGTGCATTGGGGACTTACCCTGCCTTCCCAGGTTTATAAAGAAGAAATCTGCTCTCCCAGTACCAGTATAGGCCAGCTCCTTAGCAACAGAGGTGGAGACGCAAAGCCTCAGGGGAAAAGATGGAAGTAGGAGGGATATGTTTTCAAAACACAACGCTGTTTGGGAAACTAAGGCCCTGTCTTCCTTCCTCTGAACCGGGACAGGTACTTGCTGGCTGGAATTTCCCTTTTTAGGTTGTTCAGTCATTGACTACACGACCTTGGCAACACTTTGATAATTTTCTGTGGTTTTCTGGAAGGGGTGTTTCCCTTAGCGTGATGTTAAAGCATTACAGGTTGTTTCAAGTAAGCCAGACTTTAAAAAGAGAAAAGAAAAAAAGGATGGTGTTTTATTTTAAAAAGAAAGTAAAGACATTAGCAAGCAAAGCGTGGATTTGCCACAAAGCTGATAGGAGGGCTTTGAAAATAAAGCCTGCAGCCCCAACTGGATGGGAGTACAGTACAATTAATCTTTTGGCAACTCTAGGCTCCCATAGTCTACATGTTATTAGTTCTACATGTCAGAGTGTAGAAGTAACCTTTTTATGCGTGTGCTGTTATTATTGTTACAGGAATGGACAGTTCCTAGGCATAAAAACATTTTTGTTCTGTTATCTTCTCTTAGAGGTGTTTTTTGCCTTTTTTTTTTAAATTTTTATTTTTTTGGAAAGCTGGGAGGGTGGGGTGAAGGAGAGAACAGAGGAAGATCAATCACTAAATGATTTATAATTTAACTTCTCATAATAAATGGCATTTTCTCCTTAATAATTACTACCGCGTTACCAAAGAAAGGTGCAAAATGACACTCGAAGATTCCCTTTTCATAGAGGAGAGTGTAACATTTTAAAGAGCAAGTTAAAAACCTTTACTGACTTTTCAACTGTCGCATTCATTGGTCTCATAGTGAGCATGGGTTATTTGGAAGCATGTGTCCCCACACTGAGCGGGAGAAACGCTTTATCCTAAGGCTGTCAGAAAGCCTGGATCCATATCTACAAGCACAAAACGCATGGACCCCTACATATGGCTTGACAGCCTGTGCATCAGACTGTCCCTCCGCTGATGTCGCCCTAGACAGTTATGGATCGAAGCACAGCTGAAATGAAAGGCTCGCCCTGTGCATAGGTGGCTCCCAGGAAAACAGAAATACAGAGATGACCCTTGCCACATCATCTTTCTTTCTTTTTTTAAAATATATTTTATTGATTTTTTTACAGAGAGGAAGTGAAAGGGACAGAGAGTCAGAAACATCGATGAGAGAGAGACATCGATCAGCCGCCTCCTGCACGCCCCCACTGGGGATGTGCCTGCAACCAAGTACATGCCCTTGACCGGAATCGAACCTGGGACCCTTCAGTCCGCAAGCCGACACTCCATCCACTGAGCCAAACTGGTCTCAGCCATTCTTCTTGATTACGACCCTTTTGTTCAATTAGCTGCACGGTGAACTTGCTGCTTCTCTTTTGCCTGCATGTCTCAAAGGATTACAGACTTCCTCCCTTTTTGAAAAAAAAATTTTCATTTATTGTTTTGAGAGAAAGAGAGAGAGAGATTTGTTGTTCCACTTATCATTGGTTGATACTTGTATGTGCCCTGACCGGGGATTGAACCCGCAACATTGTTGTATTGGGACAACACTCTAACTCTGACCAACTGAGCTTCCCGGCCAGGGCAGTCCCTTCCTCCCCCCTCCAGTCAGGGCATCCTTCTAATAGCAGATATTCAGAGCACAGCGGTGGCAGCCTCCACAGCAACGTCAATCTTATTGCTTTATTTTAATTTTTATTTGTAAATATATTTTTTTATTGATTTCAGAGAGGAAGGGAGAAGGAGAGAGTGGGAGAGACATCAATGATGAGAGAATCATCCATCAGTTGCCTCCTGCATGCCCCCGACTGGGGACCAAGCCTGTAACCCAGGCATGTGCCCTGACCGGGAATGAATCGCCATCTCCTGGTTGATTGGTTAACGCTCAACCACTGAACCACGCCCACCTGGCAGCCAAGTCGCTTTTATTTCCAAAATTGTGACTAGCACTTTTTCCCGCTCAGTGACCTCGGTGTTCTTTACTGGCCACATAACCATTCATTTTGAGGTGCCTCTGTTTACCTCTTTGTCTCTTTCCCGCCCTCCCCCGTTCCCCTGCCCATATGGTTGAAAATAAGACAAGAAAGATCTTGCTCTTGCCCACGAGCTTTTAGTGGTTCACCGGCACCCTTTCCCTCCTAGGAGCAGGGCACTGCTTGTGATGAAAGCCCGTCATCTTACAAGACAACCTGCAAGGCTTCGGTTTGAAAAGCACCTGCTTTGAGCTGCATTCTCGGTGGTGCATTTCGCCTTTGATGTCCCCTTCACCAATGAAGTGTGCCCACTCTCTCTCAAGTGAGTGGTGTGGAGTGACTCGAGCTAGTCCCAATAGAAACAGCCCCGAACAGCCAAAACCAGTCTGGTTCAGTGGATAGAGCGTCGGCCTGTAGACTGAAAGGTTCCAGGTTCATTTCTGGTCAAGGACATGTATCTTGGTTGTGTGCATGTCCCCAGGAGGCGGCTGATCGATGTGTCTCTCTCATTGATGTTTCTAACTATCTCTCTCCCTTCTTCTGTGGAAAATCAATAAAATATATTTTTAAAAAATTTTTTAAAAAGAAAAGAAAAAGAAACAGCCCAGAACAATCGGGAGGTGCGTATCTATGGTTTTGTCATTTACTCTTGAGCTCCCATTGCCCACCTGTAAAATGATTTTTAAAAAGAAAGTGATTATTAAGTGAATCTGTCCACTTCTTGTCAGAGTCCAAACTCCGCCACACCTGATGTATGTAAATGCATTGCAAATACGGCTGTTTCCTACCGCTCCATGTGTGAGGACTGCTGTGCATGCTTGTTGTATGGAAACTGAAGGAAAGCAGTGAGGGTGGCCTTCTTTAACCCTGAAAGTAGCAGTCTTAGTTTGGTAGCAGTCCGTAAACTTTTATAATTATAATCCCTTCCTGGCAGCCTGAGGTAGTGCTTTAAGCCTGATTTACCAAAAGATACTCACAAGGTTAGGATTTAACTGTGTCAAAACAAGAGTTTCACTACAATCTCTTAGCTGGTGGGAAGCCTGCACAGGGATTTTCTGTGGGCACAGTTTGTAGTGCCAGGGTGATTAATGCATTACTTTTGGCTCATCGCCAGGCAGACATACTCCGGGTCTTCTTGCACCTGTGGTCATGGACCAGGATTGTAGGATGCTAAAGCCACCCACGACCAGTGTGGGGAGAGGCACGTGGGCTCTGCTGGCTCCCTCGGTGGGTTGGAAACCTCGGGGAACGCTAGCACCCCTGTGTGGTTTCTTCTGGGGCTGGGCCCAGAGGGACCCTCTCTGAAGTCACTGCCAACCCAAGTCTTTGTGTAGGGGTTCGGAAGTCCCTGTAAATATGTGGCACTCTGAGACAAGAGCAGGGGGCACTACCATCATGAGACACTCTTCCCAGGCAGCTCTTTCTGGACACACACCCCTAAACACACACACACACACACACACACACACACACACACCATTTTGATGACTTTATGTTGCCTTCTTGTATCTTCTTAATGAAATCAGAAAAGTTAAAAAACAAACAAAAACCACCATGTGTTCTGCCGACAGTGAGGCCTTAACCTCAGGAGGGTTGTCTCAGGTGTAGAATGGGGGGTAGGGGTAGGGGGTGGAAGAAGGAGATCTTGGCTCACTTCCACGCAAACGAGGCTCTCACCATAGTCACTCATTAGGTCAACAGGTAACACAATGCTTGTTGGTGTTGTGTTTTTTGTTTTTTGTTTTACCAAAGTAATGAAATGGCGGAGTTACTGGAAAGCATGCTTCTGTCGGCACCATTAATCTGGGGTTAAGTGATCAGATGTGCGGTTCAGGTCTCGTCTGAAAGTTCCGTTGTAAACAACGGCTCTTTCTCCTCCCAGGCTTTCATACTCAGGAATAGGAGAGCAGGGAGAAGTGACCGTGTGATGGGTTGGAAAGCAATTTCTCTGCCTGAGGGACACGTTTCTAAGTAGGAAAATGATAGCCACCTGATGTTTCCATGGCTCCTGGAAAGCGGTCCTAGAAGTACCGGAATCCTGGATGCAGACAAAGAGCGTGTTATACACGGAGAAGGGGCGGGGCATGGGGGAAGGGAAGGGGGGAAGAGATATGTACAAAATACAGAAAATAACTCTCCAACTCAGACACATGAAAAATTCTAAAGGTGTGAGGAGTGCCAACCAACACCCCCCGGATCTGCAGGGTCATCTGGTGCACCCCTGAAGCAACATGTGGCAGCTAGTGGAGGGGGGTCCTCTTCACACAGTCACTTTGCAACTGAAAACAGAAAAAAAAAAATGTATCCTTGACCTCCGCTGTCCTCCAGATGGGAGCTGTAGGCACGACCCCCTGACAAAATGGAAACAGCCACGGTGAGGGCTGAGCGAAACGAGAGCGCGTCAGAAGAGCGGGAAGGCCGGGTTGAGAAAGCAGCAGCGCTGGTGTCTTTTAGGTGAAAGAGCCTCTTCCAAGCGAAAGTGTAACTGCTGCTTAGGAGCTGGGAGCCAAGGAGTTTGCAGAAAGCGCTGAGATCGCGCCCGTAGCTGGAAGCACCTGAGGCCAAGAGTGAGGTCAGGGAAAGTTGGCACGGAGAAGTGAATTGTGTGTGTGTCCGGGAAAGAAGCAGGCCTGTTGGCTTCTTGGGTAGAGCA
>PVJN01064228.1:0-10557 GCA_004026805.1 Lasiurus borealis
CCCTGCCCGGGGGGGGGGGGCAGAGTCTGATCAGCATGTGGAGGATGTCTGCCTGGGCCCCTCACTCTGGGTTTGTCTGTTCCCCCTCTTCCCAGCCCCCTCCCTCCCTGGACCTTGAGTGACACCTGTTTCTGGGTCCCCTGGGCCAATAAAAGCTGCCCTGACGGCCAGCACATTTTACAAGCAGCAGCCAGGCTTCGAGGTGGTGGGAAGCAGCCGAGGCCCAGACGTGGGATGAGAAAGCACCCAGGAATGTGCCCGGGAGAACAGCTGCACGGGGATCAGAGGGGAGGCAGGGGGGCAGGCTCGGGGTATCACCCGCAGAGGCGGGCGGGCGGGCGAGGTGGGGAGGTGATGAGATGAGCTGGCTGCTGCCGCCTGCCCCTGCCCCTGGGGTCTCTCTCAAAGGCAGCCAAACCCCGCCCCGCCCCCCACCCCTCATCCAGGAGCCGGGGTGGGGAGAGTGGAGGGAGGTACACTGGTTCCTGCAGCGATTAAATGCCACTTTGCTTCTAGGACTTGCCCTATTGCTTTCAGATGGCAGCTCTGAGTCCGTTTCTACTTCCTGGACAGGAAGAACCTGGTTTTGGAGGGTCTCCAGACCCAGCTAAGCCCCATCCAGCTCTGTGCCTATGGGCATGCTACATCTCCCAGCCTCAGCTCCATACCCACAGCTTGGGGGACCGTGCCAACCCTGACAAGGGGGCAGAGGTTCCACCAGGTCAGGCACCAGAAGCCCAAGCCCTGTGACTGGCACAGGTGGTGCCCGGCAAAGGCTGGTTAGCCTCGGATGGAAGTGCCCCCAGGAAGCAGTTTAGGTGACCCCTCTGCCAAACTGGGCCCCCCTCCCCATTCAGGGAGAAGACAGACCAGGAATGGGGGCTCCCACTGGAGCTGTCTGTCATGACCCCCCCTCCACCACCAGCCTGAGTCCTCCCCTGCGAGCAGACACTCTCTCATCACTCAGAGGCAAGCCCCACCCTGCTACAGGCCGTGCACCCCAGCAGGCTCTGCTCTTTCTGCACTCCCCCCCCCCACACACACACTCCTGCTGGTTAGGGGCCTGACACTTGAGAACATGCAGGGGGTGTTCAAGGTCTGGCCACCCTGTCTGATGTTTCTAGCACACCAGGATTCCACATGCCTGCCCTGTCTGCTTGCATGCTTCCCATAACGGGAACCTCATTACCCTCTGAGGAAGCTAGACCTGTTCAGAAATTTTCCTCCAAACTGCTTTCTCCCCTCATCAGAGATCTGGAGATGTTGGTTCTCTGAGCCTCTCTTCTGGCTGAAATATTGCCCTTCCTTCTTCTCTTCTTTCCTTCCTTCCTTTCTTCCTTTTCTCTCCCTCTCTTTCTCCCTCCCTCCTTCCTTCCCTTTCTCTCTCCTTCCCTTCCTCCTTCCCTCTTCCCACCCTCTCCTCCTTTTTTTCTCTCTTTCCCTTTTTCTTTCTCCCTCCCTCGACTGCTTCTCTTCCTCTGCATCCCTCCCTCCTTCCTTCTCTCATCTTTTCTCTAAAGTACTTGTTGCCTGGAGAGTTGTCAGCTCGCTGCAGCTCCTGGCTTCCCCCTCCAGTCAGTCAGTCAGTCAACCAACACTTGCTGCCACTTCCTCAGCATCAATTGCTGGTGGCATCATTTGTCTACAGGATCCTCACAACTCCCCGGGGGCCCAGTGAGCCCCCAGACCCTGGCCACCCCCCTTCCTTCATATCAGTGTCTGGGTGAGGGCCACAGCGCCCACACCTGCGGCGCCTCCTCACCTGGACGCGCGCCTCGGTCAGCTTGGTCCTCTGTGCCAGCTCCTCGCGGGTGTAGATGTCCGGGTAGTGCGTCCTCTCGAAGGCCTTCTCCAGCTCCTCCAGCTGCTCGGCCGTGAACGTGGTCCGACTGCGGCGCTGCTTGCGCTTCAGAGGGAGGTCCGGTTCCGACTCCACGTCCGAGCCCTCGTCCAGCCGGTTCCCTGCAGCCGGGCGAGAGGGAGGGAGGGGAGGCCTGGTGAGATGGAGGGGTGCTCTGGGCCCGCCTTCCGGCCCATCCCTACACCGAGGGAGCATCCCTCTGGAGCACCGGGCATTGCTTATTGGAAGGAAGAGTGGGGAGCAACCTCCATGCCTCCCCTGGGGGAACTGATTAAACACTTTCCGGCACAATCGTCCCTTAAAGAAGAGACTCCCCTGCCGTGGGGCATTTAGGTTATTTCCAGGGACCGGGAAGGGTGTTGTGACAGGAGCCAGGAGGTGGTTTCACGACGAAAAACGTTTGTCAACATTTCTGGAATTACATTCTCCGAAAAGGAGGTAATTTAATGGCGCAGGAACTACACCTGAATCATCCTGACGTTACGAAAAAGGCCGGTACAAACCAGTGTGCAAAGACCAACCCCACTTTTGGGAAGCACGTGGATGACACGTTATGGATGGAACCCCACAGCCCAAGATGCACAGATGTTAACCTCAGGGGGACGAACTTCTGGTTTTCTTCTTTATACTTGTTGGTAGTTTAGTATTTTTAAAACGAGGACCATTTAAACAACGATGCTATTGCATTTGGGGGAAAAAATTGCAAAAATGAAGGAAAGGAGAGAGGCAGGAAGAGAGGGAGGGAGGGAAGGAGGGAGACACAGAGGGAGGGAGGGATCAATGAGATAGTGTCCCGTCTCCACTCCTGTTTTGTTTTGTTTTTTAATATATTTAATTGATTTCTTACAGAGGAAGGAGGAGGGATAGTTAGAAATATTGATGAGAGAGAAACATCAATCAGCTGCATCCTACACACCTCCTACCGAAACCAAGTGACATGCCCTTGACCGGAATCGAACCTGGGACCTTTCAGTCCGAAGTCCAACGCTCTATCCACTGAGCCAAACCGGTTAGGGCACCACCCCTGTTCTTACTCAATTGCTTCGAACGTGGGTTCCATGAATAGGCCTAGGCCCCGCCCACAAGGGACAACCTCCCCATCCAAACCCCAATAACCTAAAGCAGCCTCTGAGATGCCACATGGGGGTGAAGGGAAAGGCAGTCCAGCAGAGGGGCGAGGGTGAGCAAAGGCTTGGTGGCCAAAGGGCACCATGGTCGTGTTCTCACGGCGCTGCACCCACGGCTGGGAGCTCACCCCGGCCTGGGCAATGCCCCTCCGCCCGTGTGCCCTCCCTCCGTCCTGCTGCCCTGGCCACCAGATTGTCGTGCCTGCTTTTGATTGGCCACTGCCAGGCTGTCCCTGATGGTGACAACAGGGAACCACAGGCCAGGGAGCCCTCCCTTCTTCGCCGCCAGCCTCGTTCCTAAAGGCAGAGACTGGGGTCGGATCCAACCCCCTCCTCCGCCCTTTCCCGGATGCCTGTCAAGCCGTCACTGAGAGGAGGCCACGGTGGGCACAGCTGGCAGCCTGGGCACCTTCCCCAGCACGTCTGGGGCTCGGAGCCAAAGACAACTAATCTCAGGGATTCGTTTCCCGAAACTCCCTGCGGTTACACAGTCCAGGTCCCCTCAGCCCTCTCTCGAGCGCTGGTAGTGGCAAGGAGAGGGGGCCCTCGGGGCCTCGAAGAAGGGAGCAGGCATGGCGGGCAGGCAGGGAGGGGGGCCAGCCCGCTGGTGAACGGACACCGGGCTCCCTCCTTCCGTGGGGACCTTTGAGCTCAGACAGAGAAACCCCATCTGACTCGGCCTCAGTTCCATCCAGCAAGGCCGCGATGGGGGGTGCTCTGGACACACGTGGCTCCACGTGGTAGTATCAGCCGCGTGGCAATGAGCACTGGACACGTGTGTAGTGCAAGTGAAGAACTGAATTTTCTTGTTGTTTCCCTTTCTTTCACGTTTACGTAGCCAATGTGGCTGGTGGTTCCCATACAGGCCTGTGCGCCTTCAACACTGCTGTTCTCTTTCTGACAAGGAGAGGACCAGCCCCCAGGAGAACTAACAGCTCTGTTTCTATGGTTCCCGCCTGCCCAGGACATGGTGCTCACTTCCCAATTACGAGAGCACTGGTTTCCTTGAATTCAGTTTTTGAGATGCTTTCGTGTAAAGTAAATTTTTAAAAATATATGTTTTATTGATTTTTTTTACAGAAAGGAAGGGAGAGGGAGAGTTAGAAACATCGATGAGAGAGAAACATCGATCAGCTGCCTCCTGCACACCCCCTACTGGGGATGTGCCCGCAATCAAGGTACATGCCCTTGACCGGAATCGAACCTGGGACCCTTCAATCTGCAGGCCGACGCTCTATCCACTGAGCCACACCGGTCTTGGCTAAAGTAAATTTTTAAGGAAATAACGGAACGGGCTCTGGGGCTGTACCCAAAAGCATGACCGGCTGCGGGATGCATTCAACGTGCTGCCGACACTGCCTTGCCCAGCCTCAGTGCCCGCTCAGGGCCCAAGTGCATCCAATGCCCTTGCCCTCCAGGCTCCAGGAAGCGTTTCTAGACTCACCGTGGCGTCTGAGTCTCCTTCCTCCTCATCTCTCTGCTCCTCGCACCCCTTGTTCACACAGACCCGGGGTCTTTGGGGGCCCAGAGGGATGCCCAGACCAAAACCCAGACTGGGGAAGGCAACGCGGGGCCCTCAGGTTGAAAGGATCCTCCAGGACAGTGGTTGGCCAACTCATTAGTCAACAGAGTGGCAAACCGCGGCTCGGGAACCGCATATGGCTCGCGAGCCACAGTTTGCCCACCACTGCTCTAGGATGTTGACGGTTGCCATAACAACATTCTGGATGGTGAATGGGGAGAGCCAGGCTCTGTCCCCCTAGCCAGAGATGGAGAGAGGTCCCACGGGACCTGGACTATTACACGTGGCCCAGCCCCGGGAAGAGAGCCTTCTTAGTCCCAGCCAGCTTCCCCGCCGCTCTGGGCTGCGGGCTCTTTTACCCGGAGGGGAAAGGCTCAGAGAGGTTCAGTGACTTGGTGGCGGCCACACAGCCTGTAAGTCCGTGCTCATTCCTGGAGAAGGAAGGGGCAGGAGGAGAGATTGGGAGGGTGTGGGGGACCCTCTGGGCAGCTGGGGTCTAGTCAGGAGTCTTGCCTGGTCTGGGAGGCCCGACACCCGGAGTCTGGGGTCGGTCCTGCTTCCCTCCCTGGGTGGCCTTGGATCGGGGCTCCCCCTCTGGACCTCGGTTTTCCCAGCTGTGAAAACGAGGAGGAGGATACAGGCCGTGGGCCCCACGGGGCGGCTTTGGGAACGGAATGAAAGGAAGACTGCGGGGATAATGTGGAGCCCTAGAGGGCCCGCACATGGAGGAGGAGGAGGAGGAGGGGAAGGAAAAGGAAGAGGAGGAGGAGGAGGAGGAAGGGGAGGAAGATGATGATGATTACCGAAAGGGTGGAGTGTGGGTGCAGGACCAAAGCAGCCTGAGTGAGGGAGGCTCACTCACAGAGCCCCGATGCCCCATCCCCCACCACCCCCCACTTCAGTTTCCCCAATGATGCTCTCGCTGCCTGCGGAACCCGTTAGTCTCCGAGTTAAATTCATCAACAGGATTAGGTGGACTTGGCCACAGAGAGGCCCCGGCAGCTGGCACCGGGCGGGGCTGTGGGAGCGTGGGCATGGGAGCGCATTCATTAAAGGGGAGCTGCACAGGGGCGGACAGTGGGAGCAGCCTCCTGGCCAGCTGCACCCCTGTCTCCGGCTCTCCAGCAGCTGGGAGGCAGGAAGATTCGTGGAGGCGGGACAGGCCGGTGCTGGAGAGCCAGGGCCCCAAAGAGAGAGAGGGAGATGGGGAGGGGCCCTCCTGGGTTCCCGGGTCCTCTCTCTGCTTAGGGATGTGGGGAGTCCGACACAGAGCAAAGGAGAAAAGCAGCCCCACCATGGGGTCCCTCCCAACCTTTGCGGGGGGAAACAGTCTCTGTCTGAGGAAGCTCCCCATCTGATGGAAGAGCTAGCGGTATCCCCTTATTCTGGGATGTTTCCCGTCTGGTGAAGGAAACAGCCTCCAGCTGAATCGGGGCCAGGGCAGGTGTGCAACGCGTGACTTGAGAGCCACAGAACAGCCCGAGGAGGGGGTGGGGGACCGGGTGGGCAAGATGAGGTCTGCTCGGCCAGAGGCAGCCCATGGCAGGGTGCTGGAAGTGGGGAGCATATTGCTGGGGCAGCTCTTACAGTCCCCACCCCAGCCTCCCCCCTCTTCTGAATACCACCAGCTTTCATTGGAAGCCTCGATAAGCCAGTGAGGCCCCACCCCACGCACCCTGCCTCTCCACGTGGTACCCGTCGCGCTCTCGGCCTCCGGAAGTGACCGGGCCAGGCCATCTCCCACGCTCTGGCTTCTGAACAGGAGCTTCCTCAGCTGGGACTGCCTCCCTGCCTCCCCATCTCCAGGAGCCGCCTGCTCAGCCAGCAGAGCCCAGCTCTGGGGAGCCCCCAGCACCACTTCCGGGGCCAGGCTGGCTTCAGGGCCAGTACTCGGGGCTCTCCAAGCTCAATGGGAGACACCAAGCGAGCCATCTCTGGGCGTCTGGGTCCCCCTGCACCAGGAGACCCTTGACTGCAGCAGGGATGGTGCTAGCACACAGCAGGTGCTCAATAAAGGCTTCTTGGATGACTAGGGCTTTGAGGGACGATTCCAACGTTTCTTTGAAATAGTCCTGCCTCATGCAACTGTCACCACCTCCAGCTTCTGCATGCTCCCTGCAGCACACAAGCCTTTCACTGACCTGTCACCGTTTGTCCCCAAAACCCCGAGGGCCAGGCCCGCAGGAACAGCCCCCTTTTTCAGGTGTTCAGGTGAACCCCAGGGTAGTGAGCCTGGTAGGGGAACCCAGGACTCAAATTCCCAGCCCAGCGACCATCGACTTTGCAGCAGTGAATTCCCGGGGATGGAGAATTCCATTTCTGATCATGGAAATCGAGGTGGCTGTTTTCCATTCCCTCCCTCCCTCAAAGCCTTCCCTGCTCTCTCTTTGCCCCAGGAAAAGCCTTGAAATGAGATGGTCACAGTTTCTGGACCTGCAGAGGGAGTGACCATCTCCAAATCCTCGTCAGACATTCCAAAGGACCAGGGGAGGCCAGCCATGGCCTTAAGGTGTGGGGTCCTTCTCTCAGACCCCCCACCCTCACCCCACAGACACCCTCCCTGCGCTCCCATCCTGCGCTCCCATCCCTGCCGCCTCCCCACCAGCCTTTATTACAGTTTAACATAGGCCGGCTCCGAGCTGCGGCAGAGAAACGAATCACATAATAGTTGATATGCGTTTTAATCAAGTAATTCGGGCAGAGCCGGGAGCTGGCGAGTGTGGACCGGGCGTCCCTGAATACCAAGCAGGCCTGGGCGCAGGTCTCAGCAAATGGAAAAGTCATTTACAGCTCAGCTGGGGGCCCGAGAGCCAGGCCACGCGGCCCTCCGCCCGCCCCTCCCTGGACCGCTCAGCTGTGACGGCGTGCGGTGCGTGCATCTCGGTAATCTCTGCGCGAGCCCACCCCCCTCGCCCCGCACATGGGGCTGGGCGACGGGGATCCGACGGAGAGGTGGGGCTCGACCCCCAAGACAGACCTCCCGGAAGCCACCTCTTCTGCTTGACCTTCTCCTGGGTGCCCAGGTCTGCCCCGCCACGCAGGCACCCACAGGGCAGACCTGGCGTGCCTCCTAACACCCCTCTCCTCTCCCTCACACCTCACAGGCCGCCAGCCCAGAGCCAAAGCCAGGAGATTCAGGGTCTTCTGAGCCTCCAACCTACCTCACCCCCCCAGACACCAGACACCCCCGAGATTACAGGCCTTTGCAAAGCTGGGTCCTCCACCTGGAGCCCCTGCCCAGCCCCCCGTGGCCCGCATTTTCCAGAGGTCCGGGCCGAGCAGAGTGGGGCTCTGAAAAGCCCAGGCTCCTGGCACAGTTTGCCTGGTTCTGTGGGTTCCCCGTGTCTGACATGGATAACAGGAGGGCCCCACGCACCTGCCTGGCTTTGCATGTCTCCACAGTCCGTGTCACAACCACACACGCTACATAGTCTACTCCACTGCTCCTCCCCAGCTCCCTGCCCCGCACTCTCTGTCCCTGGAGCACAAGCTCCATGAGGAGTGGGTGTTTTTGTCATTTCTGTTCACTGCTGACCCTCCAATGTTGGGCACAAAGTGGGCACTCACATACTCGCGGAATGAGTGAATGAATGGGCAAGTGAGATTAAAGCACATGGACATGCAGAAACCGGTTTGGCTCAGTGGATAGAACGTGGGCTTGCAGACTGAAAGGTCCCAGGTTCGATTCCAGTCAAGGGCATGTGCCTTGGTTGCAGGCACATCCCCAGTGGGGGGCGTGCAGGAGGCAGCTGATCGATGTTTCTCTCATTGATATTTCTAGCTCTCTATCCCTCTCCCTTCCTCTCTGTAGAAAATCAATAAACTATATTTTTAAAAAGCATGCGGGACAGTGCCAGGGACACGAGAGAACTCAGCAAACGTGTGTGTGTGTGTGTGTGTGTGTGTGTGTGTGTGTATGTGTGTGTGTTACATGCCATGCAGGAGGCCCCACTCCTAGGAATGAAGGGCATCCACAATGCCCCGCCCCTGCCCGGCTCTGGGGACTCAGGCCTGCGGCTGTCTTAGGCAAACCCACCCCATGTTTGGCCTCCCATTCTCCTGCCACCGTCCATGTTTCCGGCATTATTTCTCCCGAGGTGCCCAGTGGCGCACGACGGCCTCCGTGTTGTCATTCTGCCTCCTGAGCCCTTTCGGGGTTCCCTGTGCTCTGGGACCCACGTGTCCATCTTGCTGGCGGCCCAGGGTGTGCGGACAGCTCTCCTCCAACGCCAGACCTCACACGAACCCGTTCTTTCCTGCCGGCCTCTGTCACTGTGCATGTGTGGAAATCGAGGACTTGGGTGTGTGGGGCGTGGCCTCCCTCGGCACCTCTCTGTGCTTGGCGACCTTTCCGAACTCCCCCACTGCTGCCCTTTGGTCTCAGCCTTACAATTTCCTGGCTTCTCCAGGCATCCTCACCCTTCCCAACTCAGTGGGGATGGCCCCGCCCGGACAGCTACCTCATCTACCTGGGTCCAGGACTCAGCAAAACTGTCTGCATTCAATGCCCTGCAGGCCTGCCCTCCAAGAGGCCTCCCTGGCACTGGAAGGTGGGACCCAAATCTGTCCTATCTGACTTCAAGTCCTGTGCTACTCGGGCACTGAGATGCGTCATCTGGTCCAATTTCACTCTCCCGACTCGGGCGGGGGAGGGGAGGAGGCAGTGCGCTTAGAAAGCTGACAAAACTTACCCTTCCCCGGGAAGTCCCCATCTAACCCATCAGGCTGCCCACCCCCTTTTTTTTAAACTCTGAACCTGATCATGGCTTTGGTTCAGAGTAAAAAAAAAACCTGCATTGAGAACAGCACAATGTGGTTCTCAGCCACTGGGGGGCGCTCCTCCTACATGCCTCCCAGGAAGGGGCGGCTCTGGGAAGGAGGAAGTAGTACTGCTTGAAAGGGTACCATGTGGTTGCCGGCATTCAGAGCCATGCTTTCTCACTCCGGATCCAGAGCTTTTCTGCCCGAAACTGTGAACCAAGCACAAGCCACAATGAGGAGGAGAGAGGGCCTGTAGGGGGCCAGAACCATCTGAGGCCGAGGGGTCAGAGAAGACTTGCTGGGAGCCCAGTCCCAAACTGAGGCTCCCCTGCCCTGAAGGCGAGGCGTGGAGATGAAGATGCATGAGGACCCTTCCAACTCAGTCTCCTTCCCCTGCTGGTGGCCTAGGCAACAGTTTGCAAATGCGGAGTTGTGGAAGGGGCAGCAGCTGTGGCGTGGGGAGGGGAGGAGGCGGGGCACGTAGGCAGGCGCCTGAGAGGCAGCAGCAAGCCCACCGTTAAGAGGGGCTCGGCTCACTATCCCCTGTTACGCTCTTCCTGGGACTTTAAGACAATCCTGGAAACAATCACAGTTTGCTTGGACCTCTTTAGTGGGCAATTGGCAGAGTGCTCTCTGCCAGCTCCCGAAAGGGGTCTGCCATGGGAACCTCTTACGGAGCACGGAGCACGGCCATGCAGACACTGGGAGGGGGGAGGGGGGAAGAGAAGCCGTGGAGTCATATGGACCTGGGATTTCTGGGAATTCTGGATAAGCCTCCTAAGACCTACCGATGCTACATGTGCTTTTAAACTCCCAAGCCTCTTTCTCTCTATTTCCAAAATGGGGATGAATGCATGAATGAATGAATGAATGAATGCATGCATGAATGAATGAATACCCCTTTGTCATCCCTTCCTTACTCTACCATGGTGGGGGCTCTGCACACCCCAGCCACGCCCACAGATCCCACATCCCATCCCATCCCCAGGGAAAGCCATCCCAGGTGCAACGGTGCCCAGGAGAGGAGAGGGCACCGGGGTGCCAGGTGAGCGCTGCAGCTGGTACCCACATGCTGGCAGGTGCGAAGGCCCCCAGAGGGAGACAGGCCCTCCGGAAGCCGGGCCTGGGGAGGCCCCGGGGCTTTGGAACCAGCGAAGGGGAAAGAGCAGCAGCTGGGGCCCCCGGGCACGGCCGGGAAAAGGCAAGCCGGCCACCCGTCAGCACCCCACAAAGGCAGAGTGAAAGGACCATATGCCTGAGAAGTCAAGCCTGCCGGACCCTCCTTC
>PVJN01064229.1:0-10556 GCA_004026805.1 Lasiurus borealis
TGTTAATAAGCCTTCTCAAGGTCTGCAGCCCTGTGCTTCCTCCAAGGTCCCCCAATTTCTAAATTTTCCTAAGCCTGTCTTTTTCACCCTAAAAATTCCCGTTTCAGTGACACCTTCAGATCCCCCTCTGCCCCTGCCCACACTCCAGCATCACACTCCATGTCCCATGCTGCTCACACCACTGTTACCCCCTTTCAAATATAGCCCTTGTTTTTACCAGGAGCAGGTGCTTACGGAAAGAGGAATGTCATTAATGGGTGTCCATATCAAGAAGTGTTTAAATAAGACAGTGATTCATTGTGAAAAGTTTCTAGAGGATTTCAAATATCCTATTTATAAGTCCTTTAATTGCTTTTAATTGGATAAAAAGTATTTACCACAGAGATTTTGAGAATTATCACTATAATTCTATGGAGAACTATGCTACAAATTTATAGCATAATTGCTACTGTAGGAAACATAAAGATTAAAACATATGTTCCTCCCTGTGCTTTTAGTTCAAGAATAAAGAATTTTAGTTAATATGGTAGCAATGATTGATAGTTACTATATAAAATCAAAACACCAAAGTAAAGTATCAGAGTGTAAAAAAACTTTAAAGTGAAAATTGTCCATATGCTAAATTCAGAGATTATCCATGACAATATGGAATGTTAAGAGTATTCTTAGATTACATGTACTTTCAAGCTCTGATTTTAATTCTTACCAATTTTCATCTTGATCATTTATTCTCTAATCAGTTTGATTTTTATTCTATTCTAATATATCCTGTATAATAAAGAGCTAATATGCTAATTAGACTGAGTAGCAGAACAATCTTCCAGATGAAGCCAGAACTGCAAGGCCTTGGCTGGGTCAGTGAGAGCCAGCAGGAGGTGTGAGGGCCAAGCCCCTTGAACAAATTTTGTGCATCAGGCTTCTAATACACACACACACACACACACACACACACATACACACACTAAGTGGCCAAATTATTATGACCAACTGACATTTGTAGAAAATTAGCCATACTTCGCATCATATGGGATATGGAAGCCGGAGGCCTGTTCGAACACCTTTGCTGTCTGTAGTTACCAAGATAAAATATCTCCAATTCGCACAGGAACACAAAGATTGGATAGTCGAGCATTGGAAAAAAAGTCATGTGGTCCAATGAATCACCTTTCCACTTTCATCATGCAGATGGCAAAGTGAGAATTTTGCGGAAACAGCATGAAAGCATGCATCCCACATGCATGAGTACAACCCTTCAAGCTGGTGGAATGGTGTTATGATTTGGGACATGTTTTCCTGGCACGATTTGAGCCCTTTAATTCATATGGAACAACGTCTGAATAGCAACATACTTAAGTATCTTTGCTGGTCAAGTTCATCTTATCATGTTGATGGTGTATCCCAATGGAGATGGCTTCTCCCAACAAGACAATGCACGATGTCACAGTTTTTGTATTGTGCAGGAGTGGTTTCAAGAACATGAGGGAGACTTTACCTTGCTTAGGTGGCCCCCACAATCACCAGATCTGAATCCAATTGAGCATTTGTGGAATGAAGTTAAAAGAGTTATTAGGAAGCTGGTTCCACAACCATCAAATCTCACAGAACTAGACAGTGCTATTCATCAGGCATGGTGTCAGATTTTTCACATCACCTTTCAACATCTCATGGAGTCAATGCCAAGAAGAATTGCTGCAGTATTGAAGGCAAAAGTGGCCCAATGAAGTATTGATGGAGTGGTCATAATAATCTGAGTGGCCTTTATGTTTGTTTTTTTCCCATTGGACCCTTTCATGATCCTTCTAGCAAGCACCTCTCCCTATGGAGATCCTAGGATCTACAGTGTGTCTATTGGTGAGTTTGTTTGTATTTACTATTTAGCATTTACCATGCTTGATATTGATGGTTTTCTCTTCATTAGCTTCCTCTATAAGTCTTCCAAGTCCTTGAGGCTACTCTGAGACATGCGCTCACCATCATGCGGTTTGTACCTGGTGCAGTGCTTGGACCATGGTGGGCCCTCTGAGCATGAATAAATAATAAATAATCAAATGACAAAATCATAAGGACTGATACCTTCTAAAAAGTAGTAGATGTTTGACTTGAGGGTTGGTACTCACAGGATTCAGGAGCGCTCTTATACTCCAAGTAATAGTATTTTGTTTGTTGGTTTGTTTATAATGTTTTTTTTCTTTATTGATTAAAGTATTATATATGTGTCCTTATTGCCTCATTGCCTCCCCCGTCCCCCACTGTTGCCCTCACTCCCTGATGGCTGTGTCCATTAGTTAGGCTTATATGCATGCATAAAAATCCTTTGGTTGATGTATCCTCCTTACCCCCACCATTCCCTACCTTCCCTCTGAGGTTTGATAGTCTGATTCATGCTTCTCTGTCTCTGGATCTGTTTTGTTCATCAGTTTACGTTGTTCATTATATTCCATAAATGACTGAGATCATGTGATATTTATCTTTCTCTGACTAGCCTATTTTGCTTAGCATAATGCTCTCCAGGTCCATCCATGCTGTTGCAAATGGTAAGAATTCCTTCTTTCACACAGCAGTATAGTATGCCATTATGTAGATATATCACAGTTTTTTAATCCACTCATCTGCTGATGAGCACTTAGTCTGTTTCCAAATCTTAACTATGGTGAATTGGGCTGCTTAGGAACATAGGGGTGCATAAATCCTTCCTGATTGGTTTATCACAGTGAAAGGATAGGAATTAAAATCAGCAAAGGGAAAAGGTACATGGAGTGAAGTACAGGAGAAACCAGGAGCAAACTTCCAAGCATCCCCTCCCAGCAGAATCCTGTAAGGACACAATTCTCCCAGCAGGTCTGTGGGACAGTATGGACAAAGTGCTGCCAAGGAGGGAAGGCCATTCAAGCTTAAGTGTCTCGGATCTTTATTGGGGGTAAAGGCATCCCTCTGTTACTCACAGTGTTAGGGTAAACTTTTCTGGTCACAGCTAACAGGTGTAAAAAATGTTCATCTCAGGCAGCATATCCAGAGACTTCAGAGGTACCTCCCAGGAGCAGCCAAGGGCCAGAACTGAACAGAGCCCTTTCTTTGGAATTGATGTGTTTGAGAAATCCAGGCCTGCTGAGTTAACCCTTTCCTACAGAACTCGCTTGCCATATCTGCACCTAACTGGCTTGGAAATCTCCCTGAGTATCTGAAATATCCTGTTGCAGAGCCCTTCATATCCTCATTTGCTAAAGTTTAGGACAAGGTATGATCACTCATCAGGCCCTGACTCCCAGGGATAGGAAGCACTGGGGATCTGGGCATTCTGTATTGTCCCTAAGATAAATCAATGTTCTAATCTTTCCCCAATTTCCTGTTTTTATATTTTTTTCTATCGGTTCTGACATTTTATATGATACTTATTGCTTCTGACTGACACTAAGACCTCCATCTGGAGTCTAAAACCTTTTCAGCACCTTCTGATCCTTCTCCGTCATCATACCTGCTTATTGGGTCTTTAGTTTTCCACCTCATGGATCGTGCTTTAATCACATGAATTTCTTGGAGTAAAATTACATTTAAAATGAACAAAACAAAAAAAAAATAACAAAGAGTCTTAATGAAAACACTCTGGAGAAGCTACGTCCCTTGAGCAATACTCTTGCATCAGTCCTCTCAGATGGTGTGTATCTGCTGGTCAGCTTCCTCAGATCCCACTTACTGCTTCATTTCTAGTACTCTTGTCCCTCCTCTGCCTTTCTGCAAAAGTGGACTTAACAAGTTTGCCAGAACTCTCCAATTACCTAGCCTAAGTCACTTCCTTGTCTCACCTTACAGTATTTCTTTTTGCTATTTGATGTTATGGACCACTTATTTTTTCATGAAGTTCTTTACTCCTCCAATTTCCCTGAAACTATTTATTCTTGCTCTGAGCTCTTTCCCCATTAGCATCTCTACCCACAAACTGTGCCTCTACTCTAACTTTTCTTCACAGACTCCTTGTGCAATTTCCTAATTTACCAAGGTAGGACAATAATACCTATTTCATTGGCATATTATTAGAAACTAGAGGCTCGGTGCATGGATTCATGCACTGGTGGGGTCCCTAGGTCTGACTTGTGCCCTCTCACTGAAAAGGGCCAGTGGGAGCTGTCTAGCTGTGGTAGAACCATGGGAGGACTCATCTCCCGCAGTCCTGATCAGTGAGACCACAGCAGCTAACCTACTGGTCAGAGTATCAGCCCTCTGGTGCTCAGTGAATATCATAGCAACTAGTCAAACATATTAGCATATTAGTCTTTTGCTATTTAGGATTTGTCAGAGGGGTGGGAAGGAGGAAGGGAGTAAAAGCGGGGGGAAAATCACCTAGTATATCTTTTTCACTAGAGTTATGTTTTTACTACTAGAATCCAATGGGTTTAATACTTAGAGAAAAACCATCCTAAGTAATATAATTTATTTTATTATCAGTATAGTTTATCTTTTCCTTCAAACATTATATTGTATGTATAATTTTTGTACTATCTAGTAAGGCCTTATTTTAAAATTAGAAGGAACAAAGGACAACAAACGTGGAGCTATTTCCAGAATCACAGATAAGTAATGAAAATAGAGATGTGGAATGTTGACTTTACTGGGAGCACTATCTCCTCAACTGTCTTACTGATCTTCTGGGTGATTGATTAGAGCTGTAGGTTCTTTCAGGAATAGTAATGTACATTAACCACAGAACAGCTGGGTAATGAATTACATTTCTGAGAACATGTTGGGAACACATGGTTTGTTCTTCAGGGGCACACAGAGCTCTGTTGCTATATTTTATAAACAAGGATGAAAGTTTTTCAATTTATGAGAAGGCATTTTCCCTGAAAAGTTATTATTGACATTAACAAATTTAAAGTTTCTAATTCAAACAGGCAAATAGAGTAGCTGCTTTTGCATTTTATAAATATTTAAGAAATGAAATTTTTCCATTCAATATATACTTAAGATTATAAGTATTATATGTTGTGCTGTGAAAGACACAAAGACAAATCATAATTAATTATTTCCTAAGATATATTTTTAAGGACATCTCAACATATAAAAATGTAACCTTTATTTCCTGAAAATGCTCACATTGCTTTCCTTCCAATCAGTGGATTCAAGATTAAATATATCTATTCAAAGTTATCAACATATAAATAGCAGTTAAATCAGGAAGGTAGATAAAGTCACTGAATATCATAATAAGTGAAGGGAAAATGAAAGTGAAGGTGGATGATTGAACAACACTATGCTTTGTTAGGCAGATGAAGGGAAATCTCACATAAAATAAAATGAGTAGCTAGAGAACCCTATCCAGGGGGAATAGACAGCAGGGTTTAGTGCCATCAAGAGACCACATAAAGAAGGACAAAAATGGCTCATTGTTTTTGCAATGTGATGGCTAACCTATCAGTACAACTAAAAGTGGTCAGGAAAAGGATCAGTCAGTACATTTTAGTTGTCAATGCTCTGAGTTCTTTGATTGTTTCATGTTTTAAAAGCAAGGAGCCATGAAGAAGGAGTTGAAATTTCAGGGGGTCAGGTGGTGAATAAGAGATGTGGGATCAGAGAGAAAAAAATGGTGGCGGAGTAGACAGATGCGTCTGGAGTCTTGTCGCTGGGCAGAGGTAGAGAGCAGCTGAGAGTCACACTGGGAGTGTTTGTTGGCAAGTTAAGAGTCATTTATCCTCCAGGAGAAGGTGGGGGACTGCTGGACGGGGCTCCCCTGACCAGGCAGCCCCACTGCCACAGGGTTTTTGTCTGCCGGAGCCACCAGCGCAAATGCAGAGACCACACCATCTTACAGAGGGAGGTGGATGTCTGCAGCGGTCTGAAAGCTGCAGCTGAAACACTCACCAAACAGACGGGGACCCAGAACACCACTCTCCAATTGACGTAGACATGAAGATTCAGAGGAGATCCACACGGCACATGGAAAGGTCAGATTTCACCTGGGATAAGGTGAGGTTTCCTGCCCCGCAGAACAGAGACACGCACACTGTGGGAACTGGGCTGAGGGAAAGCTGCCTCTGGAGAGGTTAGCGGATATGGAGCAGAGCGTGATTCCTAAGTGTGGAAGCAAACTCTTGGAGCTGTTGACAGAGGAGAGCTCTAGAAAACAACTCATTTTGATCTGAGGCAGAAGTTATTACAGTGTCCCTGCAGCTCGAATCCCCACAAACCATTACTGAGAACCACAGAGTACCAGGATCTAAGCACAGCCTAGAGAGGTCCTGTGCTTAGTCTAAAAGGTCAATTCTGAAATACTGCCACCCAGTGGATGAGGCACAAATTGACTCTCGCAAAACCACAAAAGAATAAAGAAATTAAAACACATTTCCGCATTGGAACACAGGGAACTGCAATAACCTCCCAACTGGGAAACAGGAGTGCTAAGCAGAACAATAGTGGAAGTGAATGACCTCCACTACTTCCCATTCTGTTTTTTTTCTTTTTCTTTTTTTCTTTTTTTTCTCTTCTTTTTTTTTATTTTTGCATATTTTAATTAAAAAACAATTTTTATCTTTTCTCCTCAATTGATTTTAGCTTTTTAATTATTACATTTTTGTTTTCAACTAGTATTATTACTACTATTGTTCTATCTTTTTGGAGAGAAAAAAAGCCTCATTTTATTTTCTCTTTATTTTACTTTGGGATTAGAGTTCTATATTCTATTTTCATGTTTCCTTTAGCATAATTTTACTCTATCTCAACTCTATGCCAACAGTCTCCTCCTAACATTCCTCATTTTTTTCTTGTTTCTCTTTCCCTTTCCAACTTTATATTCTCCCTCTTCTTTCTCTTTACCTGGTTAATATTTCACCCCACTTACATATCTAATTTCAAATCCCCTACTCCGAGTCGATACAAAGCTCTCTCTTCTTGTCTTCACTATCCAAAAAGTTGTTTTTCTCTATATCCTTTTATTGCTGTTTGCCTGAATGGCAATTATATTGATTTTTTTTTGTACTTTTTTATGAGATTGTTTAAGGTTACTGTACTTGTTTTGTTTTTCATTTCGTTTGCTCTGTTTTGCTTTATTTTTTACCTCTCTTTTCCCTCACCTCCCTTGATATTAGTTGTTCTTTGTAGTTTGTCTTAATCTCCAGGTGCTTGTTGCTGGCATTTGTTGGAATTGGTTTTCTCCTCAAATCTATACTTAGTTCCCTTTTTGCTCTTATCCTCTTTCATTTCTCTATTTTCTCATTCAATTTTTTTCTTCTTCTTCTCCTTTTTATATTCTTATTTTATTTTATATTTTACTTACTTTTTTCTCCCTTCTCCCAATTTGATTAGGCACTTCTTTTGTTTCTTTTTTCCTCATTATCCTCTTCTTCTTCTCTACTTAACCCTAATTTGACTTTCATTGGTTGTCACCTTATTTGTGGTTATTAACATCATGCATATATTTCTATTCAGTGCCTTGTGTGTTGAACCTAGTCGCATTGTAGTTAGTGGCTTTGAATCAAGGTAGGAGAGAGAATTACATAACCAGACACGCGGAGTAGAAAGACCATGGGCAGATGAAGAAACAGCCTGCATATGACAGAAAGGCTGTTATCACCAGAAAAGGAAGTAAACGAAATAGAAGTAGAAATAAGCCTGCCAGAGAAAGGGTTCAGAGAAATGATCATAAGGTGGATGAAAAGAATGGAAGACAAAATCACCAACGTGAGTAAAAGCCAAGAGAAAATGAAGAAGAGCCAAGAAGAAATGAAGAAGAAGCAAGAAGAAATGCAAGAAGAAATGAAAAATGGCATCACTGCTATAAAGAACTCAATAGAAAGCATACAACGTAGATTAGAAAAAGCAGAGGACCGCATCACTGAGCTAGAAGACACGGTAGGAAAAAATACACAAGTACAGCAGCTTCTAGAAAAAAAAGGGAAGAGAGAGCCTAAGGGAACATTGGGATAACACAAAACAAAACAACATGCGCATAATTGGGGTTCCAGAAAGAGTGGAAACTGAGCCAGGATTAGAGAACCTGTTTGAAGAAATAATGACAGAAAACTTTCCTAATATATAAAAGAAAAAAAAAAACACAAATCCATATAGTTCACAAAGACCCAAGCAAAATGAACACCAAAAAACTGACACCAAGGCACATTGTAATTCAATTGGCAAACACCAACGACAAAGAAAGAATTTTAAAAGCGGCCAGGGAGAAACAGAAAATTACCTACAAAGGAACCCCCATAAGACTAGCAACTGATTTCTCAACAGAAAGTATTGCAAAGGAAGGGTCTGAATCCAAGAATAATGTACCCTGCAGGGCTTTCAATCAAAATTGAAGGTGAAATCAAGAGCTTCACAGACAAAAAAAGGACTAAGGGAATATCTTACCACCAAACCAGCAATGCAAGAAATGTTAAAGGTTTTGCTGTAATAAAAAGAAATAGGAAGTGAAGAAGGAAATCTGGGGTTAAGACTAAAAATGGCGACAGATAAGTACCTATAAATAATAACTTTAAATGTAAATGGATTAAATACTCCAATAAAAAGACATTGAGTAATAGATTGGATAAGAAAACATGATCTATATACCTGCTGTCTACAAGAAACCAACCTCAGGAGAAGAGATGCACACATATGGAGGGTGAAGGGATGGAAGATGTTATTTCCGGCAAATGGAAATGAAAAAAAAAAAAAAAAGCTGGGTTGCAATACTTATATCTGACAAATTAGATCTCAAAGTGAAGGACATAACAAGAGATAAAGAAGTCCACTTCATAATACTAAAGGGAACAATCCATCAAGAAGAAATAACTCTGGTAAACATATATGCACCAAATATAGGACCACTTAATAGATAAAAAAACTTCTGGAGGATATTAAGGGAGAGATTGACAGCAATACAATCATAGTAGGAGACTATAATACCCCACTGTCACTATTGGACAAATCCTCTAAACAAAAATCAGCAATCCTAAATGACTTACTTGGCCAGATGAAATGAATTGACATCTTCAGAACATTTCACCGCAAAGCCACAGAATATACATTCTTCTGCAGTGCACATGGGTCATTTTCAAAGATAGATCATATGTTGAGTCATAAGAAAAGTCTCTTCAATTTCAAGAAGATAGAAATCATATCAAGCATTTTCTCAGACCACAGTGGCATAAAACTGGAAATCCACTATAATACAAACAATATAAAGAAATCAAACACATGGAGACTAAACAGCATGCTATTAAACAATGACCGGGTAACCAGAGAGATCAAGGAAGAAATAAAAAACATCATGGCAACAAATGACAATGACAACACTACAATACAAAATTTATGGGACACAGTGAAGCAGTCTTGAAAGGGAAGTACATAGCACTACAATCCTACTGCAAAAAGGAGGAAACAATGGTAATAAATTTCCTAACCCTACAACTCAAAGAGATAGAAAGAGAGCAATAAGAAAAGCCCGGTGTACACAGAAGGAAGGAAATAGTAAAGATCAGAGCGAAGATAAACAACATGGAGACCAAAGAAACAATTCAAAAGATCAACAAAACCAAGAGCTGGTTCTTTGAAAGGATGAACAACACTGATGGACCTCTAACCAGACTCACCAAGAAGCAAAGAGAGAAGACCCAAATAAACAAAATCAGAAATAAAAGAGGAGAAATAACAACAGACCCTGTGGAAATACAAAGGATTGTTAAAAAAAATACTATGAACAACTCTATTCCAACAAATTGGACAATCTGTAAGACATGGACATATTCCTAGAAAAATATAACTTTCCAAAATTCAATAAGGAAGAATCTAAACATCTCAATATGGAAGAAATTGAAGTAGACATCAAAAAGCTTCCACAAACAAAAGCCCGGGGCCAGATGGCTACACAGGAGAGTTTACCAAATATTCAAGGAAGAATTAAAACCTATTCTCCTCAGACTATTAAAAAATATTCAAGAAGAAGGAACATTTCCAAACACTTTCTATGAAGCCAGCATCACCCTAAGACCAAAACCAGATAAAGGCAACACAAGGAAAGACAATTATAGGCCAATATCTCTCATGAACATAGATGCCAAAATTCTCAACAAAATTCTAGCAAATCAGATCCAACAGTACATCAGAAAGTTCACACACCATGACCAAGTAGGATTCATCCCAGGAATGCAAGGATGGTATCATATCCGCAAATCAATAAACATGATACATCACATAAATAAATTGAGAGATAAAAATCACATGGTCATATCAGTTGATGCAGAAAAATCATTTAATAAATCCAACACCCTGTTTTGATAAAAACTCTCAGCAAGGTGGGAATAGAAGGATCATACCTCAACATCATAAAAGCAATATATTATAAACCTTACAGCTAACAGTATACTCAATGGGCAAAACTAAAACCATTTCCCCTAAGAACAGGAATAAGACATGGTTGCCTACTCTCACCTTTCCTGTTGGACATAGTACTGGAAGTATTAGCCATTGCAATTACACATGAAGAAGAAATAAAAGGCATCCAAATTGGAAAAGAAGAAGTAAAGCTGTCCCTATTTGCATATGACATGATACTGTACATAAAAAATTCAAAAGACTCCATC
>PVJN01064230.1:0-10556 GCA_004026805.1 Lasiurus borealis
GCCAGCTCCTCTGTTGCGCACCCGGGTTGCTAGGCACCCGCCTATCAGCGCGCCGGTAACCACCACCCTCGTGTTTACCTTGGCAACCGCGGGGCTGGGGCGACGCGCCGGAGGCGGCAGGCGGGCTGCGGCTGCGGGAGAGGGCGCGGGGCGGGAGGAGGAGGAGGAGGAGGTGGGGGGCGAGGAGGAGTGGGGGTGAGGAGGAGGAGGAAGGAGTAGAAGGAGGAGGAGCAGGAGGAGAAGAGGGAGAGGGGAAGGGAGAGGTGGGTAGCAGGATATGGCGTTCATTTCATTTACAAGACAAACGTTTTCATTCCGATCAAAGTTAGGCATCGACATGAAAAAGCATACATCCAGAGAAAAAGTAATCTCCCGCTCAGGCGCATCCCCCCGTAGGCATCCTTCCAAAAGTGTGACTATGTTTACACGCATTCCCCTGGTCCCGTCTTGTCCAGCATTTTCCTTGATCTGCTGGACGGCATAGAGGGAGTGATGATCGCATTTGGAGAGGGCACACGCCGGGACTATTAGAAGCAATGCTCAAAATCCAACCCTTTAAAAGAGAGAGGGACAAGTAATTCCGCCGTGCCGGTATTGTCCTCGGCCTTGGGAAATGTTAGCGTTTGCTGTTCATAACGATTGCGTGCGGTAAGCGTCACCTCCATTTCCACGGGAATCTGAAAGGCCTGGCCCCGCTCAGAGGCAGGGATGTCACCGCCCGTGGGTCCGGTCCCCAGGTCCATATCCTCCGCGTTACGACTCCGCACTGCCCCTAGTGGCGGCGCGGGGAATGGAGAGGAAGGCTGGGGTGAGGTTTCCATCACATCCTAGGTCCTCCCCTGGGGGCTGTGCAGAACCAACCACCTTAGGAAAGGCGTGCTGTCACCTTGTCCTCTTCACAGGCAGGAAAATGGAGGCACAGAGAAGTGAGGAACGTTCCCAACGTCACGTAACTAAGTGGAGAGTCTGTCTCAGAGGCCAAGTTCAGGCTTGATGATGAGGGGAAAAAGAAGGATCCAAGCAGAGCCCTCAGTTTTCAAACCTCAGTGATGGATGGGATTGTGTTAGCCTTCCACAAAAGGAGGAGGGTTTGGCAGGCAAGGGCAGGATGAAGTTGGCTTTTGGGAAGGTTGAGATGCTTGTGGTAAATCCAGGTGCTGTCCAGAAAGTCGAGTCTGCAAAAAGGACTGAGGCTAGAACGTTTTCCAAACCTCTTTGACCACAGAATGTTTTCCCCCCATAGGATATTTTCTAAACTCTAATATATGGCTCATAAGCCAGACCTACATGGGAATTTGTGATATAGCTCTTTTACTATGATTAAAGAAGATAGAAAAAAACCCCACACCCTACCATCTTAGAGATTATTGGCTGGAAGAAATGATCAAATTTTGGCTTATAATGGTTTGAAACATATGGCAGAATGGTGATGGCTTTGGGGTATGTTTCTGACTGTGGTAACGCCCTTGGTGTTCATGACTCACGAGGTTCCACACCACCCGGCCAAGGGAAGAAGGTATTAGCAGAAAAGGTGAGGCGGCTGATGAATTGGAGCAAGAGAAAAAGTGATAAAAACGAGTAAAGCTATTTCTATTATTTTGCAAGAAGCTATTATTGTGATGTTTGCTGCTGTCCAGAAGGTTAGATCACGTGTAATATGCAAGCACGCTGCTGAAGAAGTTTAGATCTCGGCCTATACCTGGCCGCACTCCAGTGCATTCACTAGGAAGGTATATTTTGCTATGGTGGATTATGACAAAAACCCCGAGGCCCTTCAAACACTCCAGTTGATATCAGTTTCAAGTTCCCACTATTTTTTCTGCTAAAAGGAAATTTAGATAAGATGACATTTACCATTTGGAAGAAAGGGGTCTCACAGCTGAGCAAATGGCCAAATTGGTAGCTGAGAACAGAGGGAAGGAAGGTCAACATCAGAATTAGACAACCCACAAATTATTACAATTCCTACCAGTTGGGATTTTTTTTGGTTCTTATTGGTGGACATGTGTATTTATTGAATTGAGATGGAAAATTTATTTCTAACAATTTGTGGGCAGTTTTAGCTCAGTATTTTGTGATCATGACGACATCTGGTCAAATGTGTCTCGTGGTTGAGTGGTCAACCCAGGAACCAAGAGATCATGGTTTGATTCCCAGTTAGGCCACATGCCTGGGCTGTGGGTTCAATCCCCAGTAAGCGGGGAGGTGTAGGAGGCAGCCGATCAATGTTTCTCATCTTTGATGTTTCATACATCTAAAGGAGGTATCCTCACACAGGAGAGGAGTGAATTACTGTCAGTTTGTAGCAGAAATAGACATAATTTCTCTGTTTAATATATGCAGTACCCTGGGAATTGTGCTCTGAGATAAAGCAGTCATATCTTATATGAATATTAAGGAGTTGCAATATCCTTCAGTTGGCTGTTCCCTCTCTTCATATTTGAAGTACCTGGGTATTCATTCAGCATTCTCATGGACTAAAAAGGACCCTAGAGATATAGACAAAGAAGCAAGAAAATAACATTTTAAATGTAAAAAAGTGAAACAGGAAAATGTGAACTTGTACTTTTTTAAGTGATTGAGATTTAGCCAAAGAAGACATGAAATGCCTCTGTAAAAATCATTTTCTCTCAGTCTGTGCAGTCTTATGGTATGTATCTTCTCTGTTCTCACTTTTCTCCTCCCAGTAAATGTCATACATTACCTAATATAGCAAATTCCACTGAATAATTAGAATACAACTTTTATCAAATTAGAACAATGCTTAAAAGTACTTTAGCTCCAGCTGATGTGGCTCAGTTGGTTGGCATTGTCCTGTGGACCAAAGAGTTTGATTCCCAGTCAGGGCACAGGCCTGGATTTTGGGCACGATCCCTGGTAGTGGGCATGCAGAAGGCAGCCAAATTGATGTTATGTTCTCACATCCATGTTTCTTTCTCTCTCTCTCTGTCTCCCTCTATCTCTAAAAATCAATAAACTAGTCATAGCTGATTTGGCTTGATGGATAAAGTATTGCTAGTGGACTAAAAGGTCCCAGGTTTGATTCAGATCAAGGGCACATGCCAGGGTTGCCAGCTTGGTCCCAGTAGGGGGCATGCAGGAGGCAGCCGATCCATGATTCTCATCACCAATATTTCCTATCTCTCTCTTCCTCTCCCTTCCTCTCTGAAATCAATAAAAATATGTTAAAAATTTAAAAAGAAATCATCAATATGCAAATTGAGCATCACTCTAACATATAAGATGGCCACCCATGTGATCAAAGATGGCCACCACAAGATGGCCTACAGGGGAGGGCAGTTGGGGGGGGGGACCAGGCCTGCAGGGAAGAGCAGTGGAGGGGGACCAGGCCTGAAAGGGAGGGCAGTTGGGGGCAACCAGGCCAGCAGGGGAGAGCAGTGAGGGGTGACTGGGCCAGCAGGGGAGGGCAGTTGGGGGTTACTAGGCTGGCAGGAGAGGGTAGTTAAGGGCAATCGGGCTGCAGGGAATGGCAGTTACGGGTGACCAGGCCGGCAAGGGAGGGAAGTTAGGGGTGATCAGGTCAGTAGAGGAGGGTAGTTGGGGTGACCAGGCCTTCAGGGGAAGACAGTTAGGGGCAACTAGGCCTGCAGGGGAGAACAGTTGGGGGAGACCAGGCCAGAAGGGGAGGCAGTTAGGGGAAATTGAGCCAGCAGGGGAGCAGTTAGGTGTTGATCAGGCTGGCAGGGGAGTGGTTAGGGGGTGATCAGGCTGGCAGGCAGAGCAGTTAGGGGCAATCAGTCAGTCAGGCAGGCGAGTGGTTGGGAGCCAGCAGTCCTGGATATGAGCCTCCCAGATTGGGGAGGGTGCAGGCTGGGCTGAGGGACATCCCTTCTCCCCCATGCACGAATTTCATGCACTGGGCCTCTAGTTAAAAAAATAAAAATCAAACTATTTTTAAAAGTACTTTACTTGGAGAACCAAGATGGTGGCATAAGGTATACACTTGTACATGCTGCCTCTCATAACCACACCAAAACTACAACTAAAAGACAAAACGACTATCCCCCAGATTCATGGGAAAGCTGGCAGAGTGGAAGTTCTACAACTAGAAAGAAAAAAGTGCATTGAGACCTAGAAGGACGTGCAGAGGCTCAGAAAGGCTGAGGTACAGAGACGCGCGAAAATCGGGCTGGCATGCGCTGTTTTTTTTCAATTGGGAGGGAGTTACAATATCCCAACTGCTCTGAACTCCAGTTTCTGGTGAGATTCTGGGGACCCAGACTCAGAAACTGGACTGCCTAACATTGAGTCGGAAAGCGAGGGTGGCTCTCTCACAGAGGTGCACACTGGAGTCATTGTTTACTGCACTAGGGTGCAGGATGCAGGTCAGGGATCAGAATGTAGAAACACAGAGATGTAGAAAGGACTGACTGGCAGTCAGCACTGTTTGCCATGCCCTATTGGTTCCCTGAGACCCCACCCCACTCAATTTACAAACCCACCAAGCAGCAACTTTTGCATATGAATGGCCTGTCCTCTGGCAACTTAACCTAACAAATTGCAACTGGGTCAAGACAACTCTAAAACTTCCAAACTCCAAGCAGAGGAGAAATCTGCAAATCTCCTTGTAGCTTCTGCTGGGTGACCTCAGACACTAGCTGAGTTGTACCTCCTTGGAGATCCAGGAAACATTGTACCTAGAGGTCAGTGTGAGACGACACCAGATTTCAACTCCTTACATACATAAGTGACACACTCAAGAGGCAGACTTGGTGAACATCAAAGCCCCACTGAAGCAAGTCCTGCCCCATTGGGGTGGATCCAGCACAGCAGTTATTCCATTAATAGACACACCTAATCCTCATAGTCAATTGGCCTGGAAGTCAATTCCTTCCAATATACCAATAACAATCAAGGCTTAACTACAAGACTGTGTGCCCAGCCCACAAAGGGCTGAACCAAGAGTGTCCACCTCAGGTGATTGGGGAGGCGAAGCTACTGGGCCATAAAGAACAACTAGCACACACAGCCACTCCATCAACACAGGGAAGCAGCCAAAATGTGGAGATAAAGAAACATGTCACAAATGAAAGAAATGGAGGAAAGCAAACTACTGGATATAGAGTTCAAAACCGTATTTATAAGGTTACTCAAGAATCTTCGACAAACTTCTGAGAAACTTAGTGAGACCTTCAAAGATCTTAATGAGAATGCCAAAAAAATCCCACAAAAAAAACAACCAAAAAAGAAACCCCCACAAAAAAAAACCAAAAAAACAAAAAAAACATGAAAAAGGACCAATCAGAAATTAAGCATACACTGAAATAAAGAATAATATACAGAAATCCAACAGCAGACTAGAGGACCCCAAGAATCAAACCAAAGATCTAAAATATGAGGAAGCAAAAAACACTCAACCAGAAAAACAAAAAGAAAAAGAGTCCAAAAATGTGAAGAGCGTATAAGGAACCTCTGGGACAATTTCAAGCATACCAATATCAGAATTATGGGGGTTCCAGAAGAAGAGAGAGAGAGCAAGATACTGAAAACCTATTTGAAATAATGAATGAAAACTTTCCCTACCTGGTGAAAGAAATGGACTTACAAGTCCAGGAATCATACAGAACCCTAAACAAAAGGAATCCAAAGAGGACCACACCAAGACACATTATAATTAAAATGCCAAGGACAAAAGACAAAGAGCAAATCTTGAAAGCAGCAAGAGAAAAACAGTTAGTTACCTACAAGGGAGTACCCATACGACTGTCAGCTGATTTCTCAACAGAAACTATGCAGGCCAGAAGGAGTGGCAAGAAATATTCAAAGTGATGAATAGCAAGAACCTACAACCAAGATTACTCTACCCAGCAAAGCTATCTTTCAGAATTAAAGGTCAGATAAAGAGCTTCACAGGTAAGAAAAAGCTAAAGGAGTTCATCACCACCAAACCAGGATTATATGAAATGCTGAAGGGTATTCTTTAAGAAGAAAAATAAAAAGGTAAAGATAAAATTATGAACAACAAAGTGATAAACACATATATACCTATCAACAAGTGAATCTAAAAAGTGAATAAAAAATCTGATGAACAGAATAAAATGGGAACATAATAGAATCAGGGGCATAGAAAGGGAATGGACTGACAATTCTCGGGGGGAAGAGAGTGTGAGGGGTGTGGGAAGAGATTGGACAAAAATCTTACACATATGGATGAGAACAGTGGCGAGGGTTAAGGGAATGGAGTGGGGGGGTGGGGAATCAGGTGGAGAGGAGCTATGGAGGGGGGAAAGGAACATCTGTAATAAACTGAACAATAAATATTTACTTTTTGAAAAAGCACTTTAAGGTATTTCCACATCTAGCTACTAAATATAACCTTTCTTGGAAGTGTATGTTTGCACAACCTACTTTGTGTGTTTTCCTCTGAAGTTTGAGTATTTTTCTTTGGGTTGGACTTCCATTTCCTAGAGACAAATACAGTACTTTTAGTACTCCATCTCCCAAGTCTTTCCTATTGAAATGTGCTACTATGCTTCTTGATCATTACAGATATTATAAACTAACTAAATACTGGATTATGATTTCTACATGATTGTTCCTATTTCGATGCTGATTTGAGGTCATTTTCTATTTTTACTTATTTAGTTTTTTACTTTTATTAATATTTTATCAAATATATTGGGGTGACATTGGTCAGCACAAATAATTTTCTATTTAACTTAAATCTAAGAGAAAAATAGATATAAAGACAATTCAGAAGACGAATAATTATTTTATTCATCCTTTTCTGTTTAGAAGCATGTTAAAATGTCAAGTTATTTCTAATATGCAGAAATGCAACACTGAACATCTTAAAAGCTGTTCTTTTCAACCCTTCTTCTCTCTTAAGTGGAAAAATAATGTATAAATTTGAAGATTTTTTTTCTCCTTTATCTTCTTTCTGTCATATGTAGATTATTGAAGTTAAGCCCTAGCTTCCTAACATGCTTGGCAAATGACAGCAAAGATTTAAGTTGTGGTTTACTATTAAACCACATTTTGGCCTTTCATCTGGAAATTGCTATTTTACAAATGTGCGAACTGTGACTGTGAAAACGGTTTTCAAGCAACAACAAAAGTGTCACATTAGAAGATTTCTGGTTTAAATTGGGACCGGCTTGGACTATTTACAGTCAAGTAACCCTCCCCTCCCCCCGCCCCCCCAAGATAGAGTGGAAGATCTTGAGGTTTTGCTTCAAATATATTTTATTGACTTTTTTTTTTACAAAGAGGAAGGGAGAGGGATAGAAAATCAGAAACATCGATGAGAGAGAAATATCCATCAGCTGCCTCTTGCACACACCCCATTGGGGATGTGCCTGCAACCAAGGTACATGCCCTTGACTGGAATTCAACCTGGGTCCCTTTAATCTGCAGGCCGATTTCTATGCAGAGTGCCAAACCAGTCAGGGCATCTTGAGGTTTTATATTAGTTGTTTGCCAAAGGGGGTTGGGCGTCATTTCCCTAGAATAAATTGCATTTTTTAAAACATGGAGTGGGAGAAGAGTTGGCCTCCCTTACTTTAATTTAGACGTTTTTGTTTGTTTGTACATCACTCCAGAGGAAATTGCTTGACTCTGGCTTTGTTTCTAGCTTACCTTTCTGCTGATCTTGTACTTGTCTCAGGCCAAATAAATGCAGGTTGAAATCCTCAAAGTTGAGACTTAGGCAAGGATAAGTAGTCTTACATAGCCCATTCGTTAAAAATACTATAGTAACTGCTGCTTCAGCTACACAGTCCACTTAGTTTGCCTATCTTATCTTCAAAACCCACTCCTGCCTAAGAACAGTCTCTCAGTTAAAATGAATGGAAATAGCTTTGTTAAATTCAGTTATAATCTTGTGATTTTCAAATTAATATCTATGCTGAAACCGGTTTTGCTCAGTGGATAGAGCGTCAGCTTTCAGACTGAAAGATCTCGGGTTCGATTCTGGTCAAGGGCATGTACCTTGGTTGTGGGCACGTCTCCAGTGTGAGGCCTGCAGGAGGCAGCTGATCAAAGTCTCTCTCTCTCATCAATGTTTTCAACTCTCTATCTCACTCCCTTACTCTCTGTAAAAAATCAATAAAATATGTTTTAAAAAATTAATATCTAAAGGGCCTTAATGTAGATAATAGTACTACTTTTTCATTAAAGGTTTAGATAGCACTTCTGAATATTTTAAAAAAATACTTTCAAAAGGATGCCACAAATGGAAAACATAACCTAAAATCTTAATAATAAAAGTAGTACCGAAATAAATTAGAAAAATTAAACTCATATCTTTTTATTTAATAAATCTTTATTGTTCAGATTATTACAGTTGTTCCTCTTCCCCCCCACCCCCATAGCTCTCCTCCACCCGGCTCCCACCCCTTTCTCTGCCCTTACCTCCCCCCCGCCACTATCCTCATTCATAGGTGTACGATTTTTGTCCAGTCTCTTCCCGCACCCTCCTCACCCTTTTACCCCTAAGAATTGTCAGTCCCACTCCCTTTCTATGCTCCTGATTCTATTATACTCACCAGTTTATTCTGTTCATCAGAATTTTTATACACTTTATTTTTACTTTTAATATATTTTATTAATTTTACAGAGAGAAAGGGAGAGGAATAGAGAGTTAGAAATATCCATAAGAGAGAAACAATGATCAGCTGCCTCCTGCACACTCCCCACTGGGGTTGTGCTGGCAAGCAAGGTACATGCCCTTGATCAGAATCGAACCTGGGACCCTTGAATCCGCAGGCTGACGCTCTATCCACTGAGCCAAACTGGTTAGGGCTATACTTGATTTTCAGATTCACTTGTTGATAGATATGTATTTGTTGTTCATAATTTTTATCTTTACCTTTTTCTTCTTCTTCTTCCTCTTCTTAAATAATTTCATCTAATACTGGTTTGGTGTTGATGAACTCCTTTATTTTTTTCTTATCTGTGAAGCTCTTTATCTGACCTTCAATTCTGAATGATAGCTTTGCTGGGTAGAGTAATCTTGGTTGTAGGTTCTTGCTATTCATCACTTTGAATATATATATATATATACATACATACATATATATATACATATATATATATATGTATATTTTAAGATTAAAAAAAATTTTTTATTGATTTTTCACAGAGAGGAAGGGAAAGGGATAGAAAGCCAGAAACATCAATGAGAGACATTGATCAGCCGCCTCTGCACGTCCCTTACTGGGGATGTGGCCGTAACCAATGTACATGCCCTTGACCAGAATGGAACCTGGGACTGTTCAGTCCCCAGGCTGACGCTCTATCCACTGAGCCAAACTGGTTTCGGCTGTAGTTAAGTCATGATTGTTGTTTGTATCACTGTGGGGAATTGACCTCCAAGCCAATTGGCTGTGTCTACACCAGGAGAACTTCTGTGCTGGACTCAACCTTATGACACAAGACTTGCAAAAATGCAAAAGCTTCTGTGTTCAGCTTGGATGGGATGGAGTCTCAGGGCTGAGCAGACAGCCTTCACTTCCCATCAGCCCTTCCCTAAGAGGCCCCTGGGTCTCAGTGTCCCTCAGTAATTGCCGCAGCCCTTTCTGCTTGCACTCCTGCTCGTGCGCCTCTAGCTCTCTGCTTTTTGTGGCTCCCCTGAGTTTCCGTGCACTCTGGGGACCCGTATGAGTCTGGGTCCCCAGGATCTCGTTCAAAACTGGGGTTCAGTGCAGTTGGGAGGTTCTGTTTTCCTCCCACTGGAGAAAGCCAGTGCCACAATCAGCAGTCACTGGAGATGTGCCTGCAAGCAAGGTACATGCCCCCCACCGGAATCGAACCTGGGACCCTTAGGTCCGCAAGCCGATGCTCTATCCACTGAGCCAAACCGGTCTTGGCGTGTACCTCAGCTTTTTATAGCTCCTCTGAGTCTCTGTGAGCCCCTCTCTTTCCTTCTAGTTGTAGAATTTCCACTCAGCCAGCTTTCCTGTGGTTCTGGATGATGTCCGTTCTTTTAGCTGTAGTTTTGAAATTGTTGTGCAAGGCAGCAGTTTAGGTACTCATTCATCTTGGTTTCTCTCCTAAACTCATATTAATTAAACTTTCAGTACATGGGACAATGCTCAACCAATTGAGCTATACCAGCCAGAGTAGGAAAATATATATATTTTTTATATTTAAAAAAACATATTTTTATTGATTTTAGAGAGGAAGGGAGAGGGAGATCAAGATAGAAATATCAATGATGAGAGAGAATCATTGATTCGCTGCCTCTTGCATGACCCACACTGGGGATCGAGCCCACAGCCAGGCATGTGCCCTTGACCAGAACCCAGGACTGTTCAGTCCCCAGGCTGATGTTCTATCCACTGAGCCAAACCAGATAGGGCCAGGAAAAAATTTTAATAGAGCATTTTAAATGCATCGCAGAAATCTTTATAGACTGTGGAAATTGTAGAAGCAACAAAAGTAAGAGAACATAGGAAAACAATCATTTTTATTCTAAGATAAAACTAAATATTTCAGGCCCCTTTTCAATAAAAACATTTTATCAAATATTACAAAAATGATCACATCCTTACTTGCCATTGATGGATTAACTTAATTAAATTTCCTGAAAACAT
>PVJN01064231.1:0-10556 GCA_004026805.1 Lasiurus borealis
GCCTGGTCACCCCTAACTGCCTCCCCCGCCATCCTTGTTGCCCCTAACTGCCCCTTCCCTGATGGCCTGGTCACCTACAACTGCACCCACCCCCCAGTGGGCCTGGTCGCCCCATGCAGCTGTTCTTTGTCCATTTGGTTGTTATGGTCGCTTAGGCTTTTGTTATTATAGATGGGTTCTCTGCAGATCCCTCCACCCAGGGGTTCTGGCTAGAGTTACTCAGGAGGCTAGATGGCTCTAGTGTGTGGGCTGCCACCCATGGTGATACTCTAGCCATTTCAGGCTGGGTGGAGTCAGGAAATGCACAAGTCCATGCACAAACTGAGGTCAACACATGCTGGTCCTGGTGGCTTTGCTGACTGCAGGTGGCCTTGCTGGACTGAAGACACTGGCCTTCTTTTCAGAAGTGGAGTCTATATGAGAGGGAGTGAACTTGTGTATGTCTGTGTATGAGATAGTGCACACACAAGCATACTCGGGTGTATGTGCATAGCAGAGCAAGTGTGTGCATGGACCCATGTGTGTACTTGTGTGTGGGTGGGAAGGTCAGGGAGGGAACTTCTTGATTCTGCTGCTTGGAGTAAACCCCCTATACAGTCTTTGACCAGAGCAGGGAGGTCAATGTTAGTCTCAGGGAAGATGCTTAAAGCCCAAAGCACAGCCTCAGCTGGACTAAAGCTAGAGAAACTAGAAACTCTTTATTTACAGTTGCCTAGCACTTCACAGGTTAAAGAGCACTTGGCATATATTTGACAGTCACGATGGCATTAGTAGGTTAATTATCCTTACATTATAGCTGAATGCAGAGTGGCAAGGTGGTTTGCAAAGGCCTCGCTGAAGGTGGCAGAGCCAGGAGCTGGAGGGTGCTCTCTGCTCAGAGCTCGCTGCCCAACACAGGTACACGGGTGGTATGGCCTAAGGCTCCATCCCCCATGGCTCACAGTTCAGGTTCAGATCCTCTTTTCTCTCTTCTATGGGACTGCCCCCTGCCTTCAAAGTTTTCCCCTCCATGGGAGAAACTGCTGGCGGAGCTTCTGGAGTAAGGAGATCTGAGGGTGAAGTCTCAGAAAGCCTTCTCCCTCCTCCCTGGTCCAGAAGGAGTGCGTGGGTGCTTGAAGGAACCTGGACTCAAAGCAAGCTATGTATTGGCTGTGTGAACATTGGCAAATGACTGAATCTCTCTGAGTCTAAGTTTCCTTATCTATAAGATGGGGAGGCATGAAACTGTTCATCATTTCATCCACAAAACCTCCATGAAGAAAGCATACTCAAAGAGGAATGCTGAAGACAGCCAACAATGGACTTTCCTCTTTTCGGGGGAGGAGCAGTTCTGTTTCTGCAGAATTAGACCATGAAATTCTCAATTACATCTTCCCTGACTGGCAAAGCTTCACAATCCATTTTCAGCCTTTCACAGACGTTTTTTAATTATGCACTTACCCATGATTATGGGCATAATTCCAATGCCTATCTGACTATTTGTGTAAAACTAGGGGAAAATGAACCAAAACATTAAAACAGTTGTGCAAAGATGACTACCCAGACGAAAATGGTTGTCTTGCCAAGGCTGAGCTGTTGGCAGCCAGTGTTAGTCCTTGGTGATGGTGGGGAATGTTTCTTCACCAGCTGATGTGCTCAAGTACAATTCAGCACATGAAAAATGTTTTTGGGATATTGACACATGATAAGCATATATGCAGGTTTTATGGAGGTTAAGGACCAACAGCCTATAATACATCATTCACATGGTTTTCATGGGAACCAAACAAGATGAGGGTGGGAAAGAACAAGAGCATAGAAAGCACTGAGTAGATGCCATCTAGAGGATGATCACAGGAACTTGGGTGACACTATCCCTCTCCAGAGCATCCTGAAGTTCCAAGACGGCCCTGGGATTCATGGGGATTTCCTACCTTTCCTTTGGGGTTATCTAAAATCCAATCCATAATCTCATTTCCCCAGGTGTCTCAAAAAATGGCTTCTTGCTGTTGCTTTGTTCTAGTTAGGATTCCAACAAGCTTCATGCATGACATTTATTATGTCTTTATGTCTCTTTTACTAGAATTGCCTCTTCCTCCCACTTTGGTTTGTTTCATGGCATTGGTTTGTAAAACCCAGATTAGAGGTCCTATAGAGTGTTCTGCTTTCTGGATATTGCTTCTTGTGATAGCTTATAACCGTCCCTCTATCTCCCTATTCCTTGCACATAGAGTTCACTCTATAGACTCTATTTGCTTCAGGTTCTGTAGGGATGTCTTATGGAAGTGACGCTCTAGGTCATACACTCTTAGGATGTTTCACATGCTATCAGGCACTGACCATACCATCTGGCTGCACCATTTCAGTGATGCTAAGAGAGATCTGAGTTCAGGTGATGCTGGTTTGTTCCCACCACTGAAAAGCTTCTCATCAACATTTCAGCTAAGGGTTCCACCAGGGGTTACTAAATGGAATGCCCTAATTCCGCCATTCCTTCCACACATGTTAGTTGAAAGTTGCTAGAGTAAAGGATGAAAAAGAGAGAACACCAGAAACATGTGCCTCAGGGTTAGGTAATATTTGGAAATCCTATCTAATAAAAGAGTAACATGCAAATTAACCATCACTCTGCTCCACCCACAAACTATGCTCACCAGCCAACCAAGAGCGAGTATGCAAATTAACCCAACCAAGATGGCTGCATCCATGGAGTGACCATGAGGCTTGGGTTTCCCCGACAATGGAGGAAGCTAAGCTTTCCACACACCCTGGCTAGCCTAGGCCTCCACTCAAGGCTACAAAGTTTCAATTATAGAAGATAAATAAATCCCAGATACCAGGGCCTCAGCTTGGGTCACCGGCAGATGTGGCTGGCCTGCAAACCAAAATAGATCCCTTGCCCAGGCCATCCCATGCCTCAAGGGAACCCCCATCCTGATCCAGTACACCCTTCAGGGCAAACCAGGTGGCCCCCACTCATGCACCAGGCCTCTATCCTATCTAATAAAAGAGTAATATGCAAATTGACCATCACTCCAATACCACATGTGGTCAAAGATGGCCACCCCCATGTGGACACAAGATGGCCATGACAAGATGGCCAGCAGGGAAGGGCAGTTGGGATGGACCAGTCCTGCAAGAGAGGGCAGTTGGGGGTGATCAAGCTTGAAGGGGAGGACAGTAAAGGATGACAAGGCCAGCAGAGGAGGGAAGTTGGTGGTGACCAGGCCTTCAAGGAAGGGCAGTGGGGGGGACCCAGGCCTGCAGGGGAGAGCAGTTGGGGATGACAGGTCTGCAGGGGAGGGCAGTTAGGAGCAATCAGGCTGGAAGGGGAGTAGTTAGGGGGTAATGAGGCTGGCAGGCAGAAGTGGTTAGGGGCAATCAGGAAGGCAGGCAGGTGAGTAGTTGGAAGCCAGTAGTTCTGGATTGTGAGAGGGGATGTGAGAGGGATGCCCATTTAAACGGGCAGTTGGACATTCCTTGAGGGGGTCCCTAGATTGGAGAGGGTGCAGGCTGGGCTGAGGGATACCCTCTCCTCCCCTCCTCCCACCCCCATGCATGAATTTTGTGCACCGGGTCTCTAACAGATAAATAATGCTTTCCCGAAGACATGGAATCAGAAAACTTGTTCAGAAAACAGTTTTTCTATTGGCTGGATTGGTAATATGTAATAGAATTATTCAAATAGCACAGTTAACATCTTGTGTAATACTTTTAAAATACCAGTAGAATAATTTTCCTGGTACTAGCATAGGACCTGTTAGAGTTGTAACTCCTGGTTGAGTAGGTTGGGACCTCTGTGCACCTGTGGTCCCTGGCAAGGAGCAAGTGAACAGAATGATTTGTGTGCGTTGGTCCATGTGGCTGCCATCTTAAGGTGTAGTGAGAAGGAGACACACATGTCACCATTTCAATTTTGTCAAGTGAAAATGCTTCTGCCATGGAAATTTACTCCTCACAATGGTAAAGTTGATAGAAAAGATTAAAAAACTTTTATTGATTTCAGAGAAGTGGAGAGAGAGATAAACATCAGTGATGAGAGAGAATCATCCATCGGCTGTCTCCTGCACTGCCATGGAGATTGAGCCCAGAGCCCTGGAATGTGGCCTGACTGGGAATGGAACCATGATCTCTTGGTTCACAGGTCAACACTCAACCACTGGGCCATGCTGGCTGGGCAAAAACATTTTTTAAGTGTTAAAAGTTTGAGGATGTAGCGCAAAACTTCAGGAAGAAAGACAGCATTTTTGTGAGGCTGCGTTCAGTAAAACAGACACATGTTAATGAGTCCCCTGCATTTGGTTCTGCTGACATGGAGAAGCTTGAAATTTGTGAGGCTATCTATCATGTGGGAGAATAGCACTGTATTGATATTCAAATTCTTGTGATAATTACTAGCCTCCAAGTAAAATTCCTTCAATTGGAGACATGTAAATTACGTGTTTTCTAAAACTCCACAATAGTGATAATTAAAACATACTGCTGATATGCCAAGTTGTAAATACCACTACTGTTGTATTTTATATCGATGGGACTATGGACTTCAATCTACTTTGCAGTTTCTGAAAATTTCTTGCATTTTTTTTCATTAAAAAAATTAAACAAAAAATTAAATAATGAGTTCACTGCTTCCTAATGGACTCAATTCTGTCCCCTTGCACAAATGTTCTCAAAGTTGGGGCCTCAGAATCTTCATGTTTGTTTTTTGTTTTGTTTTTTCACAGGTGCCTCTGACAGATGCTGATGTAGAGAGCTCACCAACCCCACTTTACAAAGACCCTTTCTTTCATTTGGCTGTGCTTTGGAAATAAGACTTGTGATCAAGGATTAAAAGACAGTCCTATGGACCTTGGGCATTTCTTCCTGTGAGTCCCTTGTAAATAATGTGCATTCTTTTCCTGCCAGGGATCCTCTCACCTTCAAAAGGAATGGATTTTTTTTCTGTCCTCCACATAAACATTGCTTTACATTTTAATATATTTCTGCATTGTTTTTGACATGGGAAATAAACGTCCCTTTCTATAATAACAATGACGGCATCTCTCTGATACCTGCCCGTTCACAAAGTATTTTCACACAAAGCATCTTAAGAGCCTCCAACGAACCCTGTAAGCTAAATAAAATCCCCATTTCATCCTCAGATCAGAGACTGTAGACAGAGGTGACAAAATTGAAGAGCGGAGCAGGGTCGTGAGTTCCGTCCCTTACTCAGAGCCTTGCTCTTTCCCCCTAAGGCTCACAGGGATCCTCCCAGCTATACATCTGCTTTGACCTGGATTTCTTTAAAAAGGCACTACCTCCATCACTCCATCCTTTTGAGCTGCCTCTCCAAGCAGAACCCAGAGAAGGGATTTGTGAACCGAAGGGAAGCACCTCTGCTAGGCTTCAGGGGCCAGGCAAACACTTGGACTGGAAAAGTTGGCTCTAACTTACGTTTTCAAATATGAACTGGAAAAGGTTAAAGACAGAAAAAGAAAGGGAAAAAAGATCTCAGGCCCTTGACATTTTTTTTTTGTTGTTGTTAATTGTGATTATTGAGTGAAACTAGAAACACGTTTGTCCCGCTAGAGACAAAGAGATTTAAATTAACTTGTAAAACTCTTGTTGCAGGATTTGTGTCTCACATGAGAACAGGCTACTAATGATGATTGGCCCAGAGCCTGGCACTCCTCCCGACGCCAGGCTAGACACGATGACAGTGTTTCATGTAGAGTGTGTAACCAGCCCAACAGCAGACATATCCCTCCCCATTTTCCAGATGGAGAAACAAAGGCTCGGTGAAGTTTAAGGGCTTGCCTAAAACCATGCAGTGAGTCCCAGACTGATATTTGAAAATCAATTCTATCTGACTGTGAAGTCTGGCTGATTCTACACTTTTCCAAAATATGTGAAGTAGTGAAAAAATAAAACACTTGTGATGATATCTGTAAAGTATGTGAACCCGATCAGAAAATTAGGGAGGATTTCAGAACAGAATGAGGGTGATTGAGTTTATGATATAAAATAATTTAGTTAAATCTTTTACGTATTCAGACCACACTTGGAGGACTCAGCCTCCTCTTATCAATCACATAAAAATACTCTCCTCTCCAGGCATGTAATTTGCTTTTGTTGCAGGAAATTCAGAAAGTAGAGAGGGAGTTAAAAATTACCGGCAACATCATCATCCAGATAACCATGGTTAACAGTCTAGTATGTAACTTTCCATTGCCATTTAAAAAAAAAATAAAAGCAAAACTGGGTTCATTATCTGCATCCTGTTTTGTGACCTGCTTTAGAAGAGTATATCGTGACCATCTTCCCCTGTCACCTGTTTGGCCTGTATCATTGATTGTAAGACTGTGGGGCACATTATCAGAAGGCTGTACCAAACTTATTTAATCCATTGCTTTTGTTACACACCTAAGTCATTTCCATTTTTTCTTTTCAGTATCAAATATAATGTGGCAAAGATGTCATTCGCTGGACTGCTTGTTTTTTTATTTATTTTTATTTTTTATTTAATTGCTAAAGTCAGATAAACAGGGGAGACTGTCATGCTTATGCATGAAATAGAATTTAGTCAAATAAAAATATTTGGTCACTTGGTCCTGAGTTTTCTCTTTCTGTCTTTTAAACTTTTTATTTTTGGAAAAACACTGTGGACTTTTTGTGGGAAGTTTATTTTGTGTATCATTTTCCAAATGGTTGTAATTTAATCTGGTTTAAAACTGAGTTTTAAAGAATTGTAATTGGGCTTCATCCCCAGGCATAATTATCTCCTTGCTTCTTCGGTGTGATGGTTCTGAGACGCCTGAGCATTTGGTAGATTTGTGATTGAATGGGCTTCATTATTACCAACCAAGTCCACTTTGTGGGCCCTTAAACATACTGTTGGTTGGAGTTGTTCAAGTTATTCTGAATATTATTGATCAAGTATTTGACAAGCCTTAAAACCACCTGCACTGTTTGATTCAGTAAACCACTTCTTTGACATTATCTTAAAGGTATGTTCTATGTTCATCAAGATGTTACTCCTACGGAGATGGTTAAAGAAATGATGGTGCATCATATAGACTATTACACCTATATTTTAAAATATATCCAAGAATACTTGGAAACATGTTTAACAATGTTAAGTAGGGGGCAGACCCCCAATCTGTTTTATATATTGTCATCATTTTGAGTGGAAGGCTGTTTATAGAGGCTGGGAGTTCTTGGTCTGGCTATCTGAGTGTAAAATTCTGCTAACCAGTTGCAGATATTATAAACCTGTGTTCAATATATTGTCTGGGAAATAGCAACTGAAACATGTTTTTCTCACAAGAGAAATTGACCATTATAATGAATGCACTAAACAAATGTAAACTTTTGTTTTTATAAATGTCTTAAGCCAGGTGCTACAAGTTGAAGACTAGTGGTATTTTAATTGCTATAGATTCCTTTAATAAATTTAGAACCTATTGTTTATTGCCATGCAAATTACAATCTTGAATGTTTTTATAAATAATTAAAATTTTAGAATGTGTATTAAAGATGTAAATTTAAAAAGAGGAAATTCTGCATTAACTGTGAATTTTACTAAATATGACTATTATCTGATGGAGCAAATTTATCCATTGAGACCATGTGGTATGTGTTATGTATGCTGTTGATGCTGGAAGATGTCTGTATGTCTATATCAACACATGTGACTTCGAGTAAAGATTCTTAATGTTCACAGTTCTTGGTAAATGCAGTTTCAATCCATATATAGCCAGCAGTGGATGTTACTGCGGGAAAATGCACGATTAAAATTGTCCTTGTGTATTAAAAAAAAAAAGGTTGAGGATTCAATTTCCATTCAGGGTACATACCTAGGTTACAGGTTTGATCCCCAGTTAGAGTGCCCTGTAGGAGGCAACCAATCAATGTTTTTCTCTCTGTTTCTCTCTCTCTAAAATCAGTGAAAAGCACATCCTTTGAATGAGGATTTTTTTTTAAGTCCTTTGCTCTTGTGTTTTATCCTTCTCCACATCCCCCAGTAATCTTGGATGAGTTTAAAAATCCTTGAAGAGCAATTGTTGGCCCAAGAGCACATCACGTTGAAGTGTTCTGATATATTTTGTAAATTGTCCTCTAGGAATTTCACACAGCACTGGATGAGTATACAAATTTGGAAGCAATATTATTAATTACACTAGAGGTCTAATGTACGAAATTTGTGCAAGCGGTTCAGCCCTCTCAGCCCCGGCTTCATCTGGAAGGTCATCTGGAAGGATATCGGGAAGGTTATTTGGATGTTCGGTCTAATTAGCATATTACGCTTTTATTATTATAGATGCCATTGCAAAGACTTAACATTAATTTATTTGACTGCTATTGGTCAAAGTAGTTATTTTCAACTTCTGTCTATTCTAAATAAACTTGTAAGAAACATCCTTGGAAAATATATATTTAGTTGTTCCAATATTTTTAAAACTTTTTTCCTATAAGTGGAATTACTAAGTCGAAGAAGATGCACATTGTTAAGAATCTTGATCTGTGATGCTAAACTGGCTTCCACAGGAGTATGTGGAAAAGTATCCTGACTTACACTTTCACAGTGATGCAGGCTCATCTCCCTGGTTCTTTGTCAATGGCTTTTATCAATTTTTAAAGAAATATGTCAATCTGTTAAATGAAAGGTGATAAAGAACATTGCTTTAACTTCGTTGGTTCTTTGTCAATGGCTTTTATCAAGTTTTAAAGAAATATGTCAATCTGTTAAAAATGAAAGGTGATAAACAACATTGCTTTAACTTCGCTTGTTATTAATATTTATTATGTATTTATCAGCCACTTGTGTTACTCATGATCATTTGGTTGTCCGTGTTGTCAGCTCTTTTTTACATTGAGGTGTTTATCATTATCTTGATGACATATAGGATCTCTCTATAGGACTTATGTATTTAATTTTTACAATAGTGTGTCGTGTATGTTGTAAATATTTTTACCAATTTATCATTTGCTTTTTTAAAAAAATATTTTATTGTTTTTCACAGAGAGGAAGAGAGAGGGATAGAGAGTCAGAAACATTGATGAGAGAGAGACATCGACCAGCTGCCTCCTGCACGCCCCCCACTGGGGATGTGCCCGCAACCAGGATACATGCCCTTGACCGGAATCGAACCTGGGACCCCTCAGTCCACAGGCCGACGCTCTATCCACTGAGCCAAACCAGTCTCAGCTATCATTTGCTTTTTTAATGTTGCTTATAGTGTTTAATGTGTACAAAGGTAATCATTGCTATCTATCAAATCTATTCATCTCTCTCACAATCTTTGTCTTTAATGTTCACACTTAGAAATGTCTTCCCCACCCAAAGTTTATAGAAATATTAAGCTAGTTTAAGTTCTTAGTGTTAATTATGAATATCTTATCTGTATAAAAGCACACAGACCAATGTAACAGCACTAATATCAAATAAATACTATTGTTTTGTCACTTTTGTCTTTTTCTTCCTCTCTCTCTTGTTTATGTTACAGATATAGCTAAAGCTTGAGCATTATTTTCGCCTCCTTCTGTCTCCAAAAATAATCTTGTAGTAGGTATTCTTACAATGTATTATTTTGTATGTTTATGACATATGTATAAGCAACCACAAGCGATATATACTCTTGTTTTATATATTTTGCAAAAATGACTTCATAATGCATGCAACCTTTTTGAAAATTGCTTTTATTTTTTTACTTAAAATTGTGTTTTTCAGATTGGTTCACTTTGCTACATAGAAGCTAGTTCTTCTAGTTTTTGTTTTATCTTATTTCATTAAGTAAAGATGCCTCATTTTTATTTAGCCATTTATTCATCTGCAGTTTTGTGTATGACAAACTTATTTTTAAATAAAACTCAAAACTTTGTATGAGAATATGTGCTCATTATAAAAAAAATAATTTAAATACAAGAAGTTATAAAGAAGAAAATTTCTTATAATCCCAATACTCAGAAGGCAACCTTTGTTAATATTTTGGTTTATTTCTTTTTAGTCTTTTTTTTTTTTGAAGGGTGAATTATTACAAAGCTGAAATCAGTATGAAGCATGGTTTAGAGTCTTTAAAATGGATTAAAATCTTGACTTTATAATTTATAAACTACATAACATTTGTTAATTTTCTCAATCTCTTGAAGTCTCATTTTCCCAGTCATACATACTAATAACTGCCTCACATGATTGTTGAGAGAATTACACTGAGTAGCAAGATTATTATGATATCTGAACACATAATAATCTGGCCACTCAGTGTATACATGAATCCGTGCATGGGTGGGGTCCGGCCAGACTGGCCAGGGGCAGAGGCATGGGTGGTTGGCCGGCCTGCCTGCTGGTCGAGGGAACAATTTGCATATTAGCCTTTTATTATATAGGATATACACTGAATGACCAGATTATTATGGGTTCAGAGATCATAATAATCTGGCCATTCAGTGTAGAAAGAAGAAGTAAAATCCTTGGCATGGTCTCTGGCACAAATAATGCATATTATTAGCTATTACTACCATACATACACTTTTGTGTTCTTTTTATCATTTAATACTACATCATAGGCCTTTTGATATCATTCAAACTTATAAAAAAC
>PVJN01064232.1:0-10555 GCA_004026805.1 Lasiurus borealis
AGGGCGCTGGCGGGAGGGCGCTGGCGGGAGGGCGCGGGCTGCAGGGAGCGGGCGGGACGGGGTGGGAATGGGGGGCGGAGGCAGAATGTGCGTGGGAAGAGCACGTGGGTGTTTGCGGGAAACACGGGTTCGGTGCTCCTGCGGTTACCGGCGCTGTCACGGCGCGTTCGCCCTACAAACCGCACCAGTGGCGGCTCTGGTTGTGTCAGCTCTGGGGTCGGGCTCCTGAGACGGCGCAGGCGCATGGATGGGCCTGGGAGCTGTCGGGCTGCGGGCGTAGGTCAGCGTAGCCTCTCCTGCCTCCCTGCACGGTAGCGGAGGCGCAGCCTGGGTTCGGGCTCCGGGATGGGGCTGAAACCCGCTGCCCGGCCTCCCCTGAGGGTCCCGGAATGCGAGGGGCGCAGGCCGAGCCAGGGACCCCAACGGTGCACGAACCCGTCCCCTGGGCCTCTAGTGTGTGTGTATATATGTGTATAGTTAACATAGTTATGTCTACACGCACACATATATGTAACATATACATACATGTAACATATACCGTGGGGCACAGCGGCAGCGTTTGCACAGGTTCAAGCCACAGATTGACGGTCCTCTCCTGGCAGGTCCCAGCCCGGAGGGCAGAGCCTCCCAGAGCGGTGACAGCAGCAGCTGGAGGTGCCAGCCTGAACCTGTGGCCCCAGCACGTGGCCTTAAATGCCTGAGGGACCGGCTTGATGGGGTGCAGGTGCACGTGAGTGAGCAGGATGGAAACCTGTAAGAAGGATGTAAAACATCTTGGCCAGGCCTTCCATCTTGCATCTTCTTGCATCTTCTGTGAAATAAAGACATGGCCTGTGGGTGTTGGCACTCTGTCCGTCAGAGAGACAGCATCCCACGCAGACCCAGCTTTATTCTCCTCTGTCTGTTCTAACCCTTCACTGGCCCCTCTCCAGGGTCCTGAACCTGCGTGCGGAGCTGGTGCGGCCCGTAAGGTTCCCGGGGCTGAGGGTGCCATGGCCGTGCCGGCTCCCCACAGTGTACGGCATATGCACCGCGTGGCCAGGTGATTAGGCCTCAGAGACCATCATCATCTGGCCACTCTGTACATTGGGGTCAGGAGGCCTCGCTAGAACTGGCTCACCCCCCATCAGAAGGTCAGAGAGCGGGGGTCGGGGTGCGCACCCCAAACAGGAAACAGGCCTTTGAGCTGTTTTCTCCCTGCCGCTGCCACCGTGTGTTTTGTCTGTATCCCATGTTCTCACCCGTCCGACATGCCCGTTTCATTTCGTTAACATTGTTTTTCTTGCAGGATGCGTGGGTGGTAAACGTCTAAAAATAAATGATGCTAAGGTGAACATTCTTCTACATGGAGCTTTCTGCCCCTGTCTGGTTATTTCGTGATAAATTTCATGAAATTCCCAAGTTGAAGCTTTGTGCACATTTCTTAAAAGCCCAATAATTCATACTGCTAGATGCCTGGCAGAGTGTTCTTACCGTGAATACATTAATAAGCTTTAGGAATTACCAAGAAATCTACTCTACCTGTACCTTTCCCACACACCACAGGGTATTTTGAAGCAAATCCAAGGTATCATGCCATTTCATGTATATCACAAAGGTGTTTTAAAAGTACAATCGCAGTACAGGTAGACCTCAGACATCGAGGGTTTGGTTACAGGCCACCACAGTAAAGTGAGTGACATCACGTTTTTGTTTCCACTGAATATACACTGAGTGGCCAGATTATGATGATCTTTGAACGCGTGATAACCTGGTCACTCAGAGTGTGTGTGTGTGTGTGTGTGTGTATACATTAGAAGCCTGGTGCATGAATTTGTGCATTGGTGGGTTCTGGCCAGGGGGAGGGGACATGAGTGGTTGGCCAACCTGCCTGCTGGTCGAACTTCTGGTGGAGGGGACAATTTGCATATTAGCCTTTTATTATATAGGATATACACTGAGTGGCTGTGTGTGGACGCACGTGTGTGTGCATAGCTAGGTGTGGATGCACAGTAGTTTGCATGTGTGCACGCATGTGTGTGCATGGCTGTGTGTATGCATGGTCTGCGTGTACGTGTGTGTGCATAGCTAGGTGTGTGGATGCACAGTAGTCTGCATGTGTGTGTGCACACGCGCATGTGCATGGCTGTGTGTGTGTGTGCATGGTGGCCTGTGCATATGCGCACGTGTGTGTGTGCATGGCTGGGTGTGTGTGTGGATGCACGGTGGTCTGTGTGTGTGTGTGTGTGTACACATGGTGGTGTGTGCGAGCGTGGGGCTGAGCGCTGGCTGCAGGCGGTGACGGCTGCTGAGGCGGGACACAGCCTCAGAGGCTCCCCAGGGAGGGAGGCCCGTTTCCCTCCAGCACAGCTCCCGAGAGAGGCGTTTGTGCCCAGATGTAGGATTTGCCGGTTTCTGTTGAAATACCCCCGAGGTTTAACCTTCATGGACTGCAGACCAGGGCACGTGCGGGGGTGTCGCCTCGGGGGTCGGGCTGGCTGCAGGCTCCACCCGTGAGGCCGAGGTCCTGGGCCACCGTCCACACGCCGTGCCGCGCCCTCCAGCAGGGACCGCGTGGAGACCCGGGAAGCGGGGCTGGTGGGAGGCCCAGGGCCGGGTCTGAGCCCGGCTGCTCCCTGCTGTGGTCCGGCTCCTCTCCGCCTGGGGATGCCCCAACCCGGCGGACCCCACCCTGCTCCCCGCGTGCGCGCCCTCGGCCGGGCTGTGACCTGTGACCCCGGGACTGTTTCCCAAGAGCTCGACCCACCCGTGGGGCCTCGCCCTTCGTCGGAGCCCAGGCGGCTGCCGCGGGTCTGGGGGGCCCGGGTCTCTGGGGATACCGGCCGGGGGCTGCTCTGGCCTAATGGACGGCGTGAGGACGTGAGCGGGGCACAGTTCAGGGCCCACACCCCGTCCCGCCGTGATGACGGATCTGAGCTAGTGACCAGGGACGGCTGCTTGCTCAACGGACTGGCGCCTCCGTGTGGGCCAAGGGCAGAGCCGGCCTGCGCCCGGGTTTAACCTGTTCGGGCGCTGAGGCCGGAGGGGGACGCCCCCCAGGGCTCCCGGCACCTCGTCTTCCGGGCCGGGGTCTGCGGCCCTGACCGCCCCTCGGCCCCGGCCTCCGCCTCCACCACAGCTATTTGTCTTGGAGCCTGGTCAGGAGGGGCCGGGAGAGGGGAGAGCCCAGTGCCTCCAGCAGGCGAGCCCCCTCCGTCCCCCTCCGCCCTCCCCCCGCGTTCCTCAGCCAATGGCTCCGGCCGGGGGCGGCCTTGGCCCGAGACCCACAGACACACTTGGCGGCTGGGCTGAGGCCGGTTGGCCAATCTGCGCCGGCGCCATGGCCGGGGCCAACGGCAGCAACGCCTCGGCGCCCTCCTACGGCTACGAGTACTACCTGGACTACCTGGACCTGCCGCCCGTGGACGAGCGGCAGCTGAGCGCCCACAAGTGTGAGTCCTGCCGGGAGGCGGCGGGCGGGGTGGCCCGGCTCTCTTCCCACCCACCCCACCCACCGGCCAGCTCGGGGGGCCGGGACCGCCCAGCGTGGGAGGGATCAGCCAGCGGGGACGGTGCCCGTCATTGTCCTTAGAACGTTCCGGACTCACCCAAGGAGGAAGGCTGGCCCTCGGGGGGGCACCATGCGGCAACATAGGTTTCTTTATTTCTTTGTTTTTTTTTAAAAATATATATTTTATTGATTTTTTACAGAGAGGAAGGGAGAGGGATAGAGAGTTAGAAACATGGATGAGAGAGAGACATCGATCAGCTGCCTCCTGCATGCCCCCCACTGGGGATGTGCCCGCAACCAAGGTACATGCCCCCGACCAGAATCGAACCTGGAACCCTTCAGTCTGCAGGCTGACATTCTATCCACTGAGCCACACCCGTTTTGGCTCTTTATTATTTTTTTAAATATATTTTATTGATTTTTTTTTTACAGAGAGGAAGGGAGAGGGACAGAGAGCTAGAATCATCGATGAGAGAGAGACATGGATCAGCCGCCTCCTGCACATGCCCCCCCACTGGGGATGTGCCCCAAACCAAGGTACATGCCCCGGACCGGAATCAAACCTGGGACCTTTCAGTCCGCAGGCCGACGCTCTATCCACTGAGCCACACCGGCTTTGGCAACACATTTTTGATGGAGGATGGTGGGCCCGGGGTTCCGCTGAGCGAGGGGATGCCTTCACGTTGCCGGCTTCGGGGAGCCCTGTCTGTGTGCCGGCTCGGGAGAGCGCTAGCTTGCTGTCCCCGAGGTCTGAGGGTGATTCTAGGAAAAGCCCTGAGGTTAGCTGCCTGCAGGAAGGACGCCCGGAAGGAGTTAACGCCTGGCTCACCCCCCTCACCCCGTCCAGCCTCATCTCTTGGGTAACGCGGGGCTTGTCAGCAGTCCCTTGGGACCGTGCCAGTCCCTCCGGCAGATGACAAGTTAGCGAGGAAACACAGGAGTGAGAAAAACAAAGGCCCGGCCCGGGGACCCAGCCTGCCCTCCCCCGGGTCCCGGGTCCGAGGGGGCTCATGAACGAGTCACACCGTCTGTCCACGGCAGACACGTCGCCAAGGACCGGGGACTTTCACGGGAGGAGGGACAGGGCTCCTGCCCACCAGCTCAAACCGGAAATGGTTCCATGTCCTTGTTTAAAAAAATGTTACCCATTTCCGAGAGGAAGGGAGAGGGAGGGAAGGAGGGAGGGAGAAAGAGGAAGAGAAACATCAATGATGAGAGAGAATCAGGAACCGGCTGCCTCCTGCTGGGGATCGAGCCCACAACCTGGGCCTGTACCCTGACCTGCCACATCGTCCGGGCACAGTTTTGCCCTTTAAGTTGGAGTTGCTTTGGCGAAACAGTTAAGAATCATGACGAAGCCGGAACCGGTGTGGTTCAGTGGATAGAGCATCGGCCTGCGGACTTTAGGGTCCCAGGTTTGATTCTGGTCGGGGGCAGGTACCCAGTGGGGGGCATGCAGGAGGCAGCTGATTGATGTTTCTCTCATTGATGTTTCTAACTCTCCTCTCCCTTTCTCTTTGTAAACAATCAATAAAATATATTCTTTAAAAAAAGAACCATGACGAAGCCATGGGGTGAGTGAAATTAAGCCGATCAGTACAACCTGGTGTCAGACATAAACAATCTAACAGCAGAGTTAGTGGTGCCCCTGAAGGTAACCCCCGAGGAGGGTTTGCAAAGGAGATTGAGGTTTGGCCACACATGCATCTTAGGGACACTGGCTCGACTCTGTGGTCGAGAGAGGAGGGCTCTGCTTTAGGCCAGCATTCACTGGGATTTGTAAGCGTGAGGACTTTTTGCTAAAAAGTCAGGTTTTTTTACTGATTCCACTCAGAAAACTGGTCCCAATGAACAGAGCACCAGGTGAAACAGCAGTTGCTTTCTCTGCGCTCAGGTGCTGGTCTGGCCCCACGAAACCCTCAGGAACCAGCCTCCCTGCTTCCTCGCTCTGCCCTCCCCCATGCCCCACGCCCGGCTCCGCGTCACTGCCGTGCTCCGGGCAGAAAATGTGGCAGGAGCTGAAACCGGTGTGGCTCCGTGGATAGAGCGTCGGCCTGCGGACTGAAGGGTCCCAGGTTCGATTCCGGTCAAGGGCATGTACCTTGGTGGCGAGCACATCCCATCAGTGGGGGGCGTGCAGGAGGCGGCTGATGGATGTCTCTCTCTCATCGATGTTTCTGACTCTCTATCCCTCTCCCTCCCTCTCTGTAAAACATCAATTAAATATATTTTTAAAAAAGAAAACGTGGCAGGAGACTGAGAAGGGACCAAGGGAGCAGAAGCCCGAAGTCCCTGCAGAAAGACAGCAAGAAACTCTCCAGAAAAAATCCCACTCACACCTCATTGGCCAACCCCTGGTCACATGCTGCACCTAGCTGCAAGGGAGGCTGGGAACTGTAGTCTTTCTCCCCGACAGCCTTGTGCCAGCAATCAGCAGGGGTTCCGTTGTCCAGCCCTGTCTCCTGTGAAAACAAGCCTCGTGCTGAACTCCCGGCGAGGCCAGGGTCAGGGCCGGGGCTGTGCGGGGACAGGACGTCCCGGAGCGGAGGGGCCTCCGAGGGGAAGCCAAGCCCCTTCCTCGGCCGCCTTTCGGGGAGAACAGGACGGAGGACTTGGCAGGAAGCAGCTCCTGCCCCGAGGGTCAGCGGCTTCAGTTCACGTGTCCACAGGGCTGTGCTGCTGGGGGTGGGACACTGACCCAGGGGCAGGGACTGAGGACTGAGAGCCTGTGGAGGAGTGGGAGGGGGGGTGGGGGAAGGAGGAGAGGGAGAAGGAAGGCTGGGGCAGGGGGAGGGGAGGGGAGGCTGGAGAAGGTGAGGGGGAGGGAGAGTTCCCAGCTGCCAAACTTTGAAGCTGCTTCCTCAGAGCTGACAGAGCTGAGCCAGGTGCTCAAGAATATGCTTTACTGGTCTCAGTGAGGAAGGGAGAGGGAGAACCATCAGTGACGAGAGAGAACCAGGGGTTGGCTGCCTCCTGCACGCCCCCTACTGGGGATCAAGCCCGAAACCCAGACCTGTGCTGTGACTTGGAATTGAACCCTGACCTCCTGGTTCACAAGTGGATGCTCAGCCCCTGAGCCACCTTTTGAGCGGCAGTGCCCCCATCAGCTCTGCTGACTCACCCCTGTGTCCCCTCCACAGACGGCCCTTCCCCCCTCCCCCCCCGGCGGCCAGGGCTCTGGGCGAAGCCCCTTCCCGCCGCCGTCACGGCCCACGGCCCAGAGGCCAGCAGGGGAGGGCCACTGCCCTCGCGTTCCCCAGCCCCTGCTGCCCCCTCCCCCCAGCACCCCCAGCGCCCGGCCTGCGCCCGGGGTCACACACACCCGCCCGTCTCCCCGCAGACTCGGTGGTGATCGCCTTCTGGGTGAGCCTGGCCGCCTTCGTGGTGCTCCTCTTCCTCGTGCTGCTCTCCATGTCCCGCCGGGCGCCCGCGCACAGGTGCGTGCGGGCGGGCGGCTGCGGGCAGGGGCGGGCGGGCGGCAGCGAGGGGGACTCGGTGAGGAGCTGCACGTGCACGAACGCCCTGCCCGGGGCACGAGGCCCTGCCACCCGCTCCCGCCCCACGGGGGTGAGCAGGGCACGAGGCTCGGGCGGGCGCTGCCGGTGGGAAGCATCGAGGCGAGGGGCTCTGTGGACAGAGAGACGGCTGTGGCCGCGGTACCATCTTTGGGGATAAAAATACTGCGAAACGGACCGTGGTGCCCGGCTGGCGGGGGACGAGCATCCACCTGGGAACCGGGAGGTCAGGGTTTGATTCCCGGTCAAGGGCACAGGCCCGGGTGGTGGGCTCGCTCCCCAGTGGGGGGCGTGCAGGAGGCAGCTGGTCCATGATTCTCTCTCACCACTGATGTTTCTCTCTCTCTCCCTCTCGTTTCCTCTCAGGAATCAGTAGAAACGTATTTAAAAGTAATAAAACCTCTCTCACCTTTGGGGTTTCTCTCTCCCTCTTCCTCCTCTCTGACATCAATAAAAACGTATTTAAAAGTAATTAAGACAGCTGAGACCGGTGTGGCTCAGTGGATAGAGTCTCGGCCTGTGGACTGAAAGGTCCCAGGTTCGATTCCGGTCGGGGGCATGTACCTGGGTGGCGGGCACATCCCCAGTGGGGGGGGCGTGCAGGAGGCGGCTGATCCATGTCTCTCTCTCATCGATGTGTCTAGCTCTCTGTCCCTCTCCCTTCCTCTCTATAAAGAACCAATAAAATATATTAAAAAAGTAATGTAAAAGTAGCAGACAGCGTGGGGAGGGTGCAGAGTTGGATGGCTGGGCTGTAGCTCACGATGTGAGGTCACAGACTGTACCTCCCTGAGCGGAGAGCCAGGGGGCAGGGGCCGTCCTCCCCGCTGACGCCGCCCCTCTGTCCGCAGGAGCCACGCCCCGCTGCCCCCCTCGCGCCCCGCCCCGCTGCCCACCGTGCGCCCCTGGAGCCTCCGCGCCAGCCTCCCCCGCTTCTGGCCCCGGAGGCAGCCGCTGCTGCAGAGCGCGCCCCTCAGCCCAGCCGGGGAGCCTCGCAGCGGGGCCCCCGCCGCCCCCCAGGCCGCCCCTGCTCTCCTGTGGGCGCGGGCCCTGGACGGGGACCCCCGCGGCATCAGCTGACGGCGCCACAGCCAGCGGCCTCCCACTGAGACAAGCAGCGGCTGCTCCGAGGAACTCAAACCGGCCACGCGCCTCCGGAAGCGGGAGCGCAGTCCGCCAGCCACGGCCACAGGAGGCGCTGGCGAGCACGGGTGCCCCCCACTGCTCCCCCACGGTCCCTGCCGCCCAGCCACGGGCGGGAGCAGCCCCGCGTGGCAGAGCTCCGCCGCCCAGCGCTTCCTCGCTGCCCGGGCTCTCTGGGAAGATTAGAGAAAAATACACTTAAATAAAGATTAAAAGTCACTCACTCATCCTTCCTGCCACTTTGTAGCCTCCACTGTTCCCGCTGCAACACTGTATCCACCTCTAGTTCCCGGATGACCTGTAGCTCTTAGGCTCCCAGAGCGAGTGGCCTTCCCGGACCGGGGTGGTGGGGCGGAGGGAAGGTGAGGGGTCCAGGGATGCAGACGGGGGTGTGCAGGAGGGGGCTGCGGGGGAGGGCACGCCCGGGGCTGGGCGGGGGAGGAGCTGCTGCGGGTGCAGGGACTGTGGGCCCGGCACGCCCTGCCCCTGGTCAAACCTCGTTCTGAAGAGAAGCGGGGGGTTCTGGGCGGGGACAGAGCAGGCGCTGAGCTGGGGCCACGCCGCTGGGGTGTCGCACGGCAAAGAGCAGCCGCCTCCCGGGGACCGGCAGAGAGCCAGGCGGAGCCGGAGCCCTGGCCTGCGGTGCGCGGGGTGCAGGGTGCGGGGCGCGGGCCGAGCCGCGGGACCGGCTACATGTACGACAGAGAAACGGCTCATCCACGTCCCTGTGCGGCACGATGACACCAACCAGCCCGTGAGGCGCTGAGGAGCCAGGCCCTGACCTCAAGCCCACAGGCCTCCGTGAGCAAAAACAGCTTTCGCGTCAACTAAGCCAAGCACAGAGCTAACAAAAATAGACGTTTATTGTCGGGCAAAGCACGGGCAGAGGGCCAGGCGCCTGCGCCGGCGCGGGTCCGAGCCGCCGGGGTTCAGCAAAGTCCAGCCACGCAGGAAGGAGGCACGTGACCGGGTCCACGGAGCCGTGTCCCAACCACGGCATCGCTTACAGTTTCCGTGCCCGTCCCGTGACACGGAGTCTCGTGTGCTCACACCACCCACCGGGAGGCACTTCCTCTGGGAACGAGGGGCGAGGACGGGCCGCCCCCGCATCGCTGTGTCACTCCGGGGGGGGAGGGGGACCACATGGCACCACCAGGCTGGCCCCACGCAGCCCTCTGTCCGCGGTCACACACAGCGGGCGTGTCCTTGGAGCCGCCACCGCGCAGTCCCCGCTCAGGGGCTCCGAGCGCCCGCAGGGGCGTCCCGCGTGGGGGCCGGGGCGGCGACGGCCTCGCAAAGCCGGACGATGGGCTCCCGGTCGGCGCCCGGGGCGGCCCCCGCAGCCTCGCGCACCATCTGGGCGTGGGCGAGCAGCGAGTCCGGCCGCGGGGCGCCCAGCCACACGTCCTGGACGAACAGCGACAGCAGGAAGGCGGCGGCGGCTGCAGGACACGGGCGTCAGACGCCGTCCACCGGCAGCGCCCTCGCCCGCCCGCCCGGCCCGCCTCCCCAGCCCGAGGCACACTCAGTCCGCCTTCGCTGACTCCGGCCCCTCCACCCGGCTCCCCAGGACTGTCTGTCTGTCTGTCTGTGGCTGGTGATGCAAGAGACGCTGCCACAGGCCGGTCTCCTCTGGTCTCCCGGTCCCCCCACCCCCAACAAGCAGAGCCCGGTCCCCGCTGGCTGAGGAGTCACCGCCCCCGCCCCCACCGCCCGGCGCCCCCAGAATCACCTCGCGTGGCGCCGTCCGCGCCGTCCCGGGAGGCCAGCTGGAGGGCCTCCACGGCCGGGGGCAGCGGGGTCCCCGCGGGGCGCAGGGCCGCCGTCAGCGGCAGCATCAGCGCCTGGAGCTCGGGCCCCGGCAGGTCCTCGGCGCAGAGCCGGCCGTAGAGCCGGAACAGGCCGCTCCGCGCCACGCCGTCCGCCAGGAGCTGGGCCGCGACCCCCGGCTGCCGCCCCTCGAGGCCCCACAGCCAGCGCAGCAGGCCCTCCGCCTCCGCCCCGCCCGGCGGGCTCTCGGCGGCCGCGCGCAGCACCCAGCCGGCCACCAGGACGGCGACGGCGCTCCCGGCCCCGCGGGGGGCGGCCGGGTCCGAGGGCCCCCGAGCGGGCGCGGGGCCGGGGGGCGCGGGCGCCCAGTGGGTCAGGATGGACCTCAGGAGGCCCCTGCACGTGTCCATGCCGGCCGGCGGCAGCTCGGACCCGGCCGCTGCCTCCTCCGCCTCCCCCGGCCTCCTCCTCCGGCCCCGGGGGCCACGGGCGGGCGCCGGGGGCCTGTGCCCGTCCTTCAGCATTTCTGTGGAGAGAGGGGGGGGAGGGAGAGAGAGAGAGAGAGAGAGAGAGGAAGGGGAGGGAGAGAGAGAGATAAAGGGCAGTGAGACTGGTGCCGGCAGGCGGGGCTGCTTGG
>PVJN01064233.1:0-10547 GCA_004026805.1 Lasiurus borealis
TGTCTGAGACAAAAATCTCAATGTATTGCTTGATAAATAGGAGACAGTTGTACAGTGGTACCTCGAGATATGAGTGCCCTAACATACGAGATTTTTGAGATACGAGCCATCGAGCGAGTGATTTTTGCTTTGAAATATGAGCAACATTTGAGATAGGAGTAATCTCGCGGATCGGCCAGCTGCACACGACCCACCAGTTTACCGCAACTCGAGTGTCTCATAGTTTCCCATGCCTCAAGGTTACGGAACGAATTAAACTCGTATCTCGAGGTACCACTGTACTTGTAAAGAAGAGTGTCTCTGAACCCAGCAAAAGCTAGTGTTATATAGTGTCTGGGAAATGGGAAATCCAGAATTTCATGGAGTTTTTGAAGTGGGAATGTTTCGGGATTGCTGAATTTTAGCTATGGGATTATGGGAAATCATAGCTGTTTGGCTACTGTCATCTTACCCCCCAATGAAAGGGCAACTAGAATAGCTGGGCAGGGGAGAGAGAAAGAGAGAGAGAGAGAGAGACCAACTTGTTTTATGGAGCCCCTGCAGGTGGCTCAGTTGGTTGGAGTGTCGCCTGGTACACCAAAATGTTTATGGGTTGGATTCTTGGTTAGGGGTCATATGTAAGTTGCTATTTCAATCCCCAGTAGGGGTATGTAAGGGAGGCAATCGATCAAGGTTTTTCTTTCACATCCATCTCTCTTCCCTTCCCTCCTTATTCCTCTTTCTTTCTCAAATCACTAAATATATCCTTGAGAACTTTCAAAAGGGACATGTAGCTCTGACCTATGTGCTGAGTGGTTAGTGAGTCCACACTGCACCAAAGGGTCATGGGTTCAATTCCCAGTCAAGAGCAGGTAAGGACAATATTTGAGTTGCAGGTTCAATCCCCATTTCTTGTCAGCATAGGTGCAAGAGGCAACCAATCAATGTGTCTCTCTCACATCAATATTTCTCTCCTCGCTTCTCTCTCTCTCTCTCTCTCTCTCTCTCACACACACACACACACACACACACACACACACACTTCCTCCCTCCTTTCCTTCCACTCTCTGAAAAATCAATAAAAAATATATCCTCAGGTGAGAATTAACAACAACAACAAAAAAAAAAAAGTGAGCGGGGGTGAAGGAGTGACTTGGAGAACCTGGCTCTGCACAGTAAGGATATGGCACAAACTTTTCCTAGTGAGAGGACCAAGAAGAAATTATCAACAGATAACATCCAAGAATAGCATCTTCCTTTTCAGTTTTTCTTAAAAAATAAATAGATTATTGGAGCCCAAACAGCTATCCCAATGCTGGTCCCATAAATTTCTGATTCTGGTTGTCCAAAACATGGGGAAGAAAACAAATATTTTTCACTGTCAATCTCACTAAGGGGTCATCACAACAACTTCTCTCCCATCTGGACCCACCACAAAACAATAATTTGCAGGAGTGCCTATCAGAGCAAAACTGCAGTTTGGCCTCTGTGCCCTAATGATTTCCCCTGGACAATAGAACCTTGGGGCCCCAAACAGAGGGAAAATATCAGAGTTAGAGTACCTTGTCCAGGGACCTGAGCTTAAAGGTAGAAAAGTGCTGATACACCTACACGCCCTCTCCATCTCTGCCCATCCCTGGGTTCCTGCTTGGATCTACTCCTCATCACCTCCTTCTTTCATCTGTGTAGACATTTCTGAAAGGATCCCTTTTCAGATCATTTCTAAACACAAGCCTCCCAAGGAGAAGAGCTGGGAGAAGACTATTGGTATCACACATTTTGTGAGTAAGGCACTTTAAGAGAAGGGATTTCTAACTTTCTCCTGGAAAACATGGAAACCTTGGTTTTCTTTCTAGATGAGGGCTTCATTAAATCATTTTTGTAGCTAATGCAGTCTTTTTTTTTTTAATCCTCACCTGAGAATCTACACTAATAAAAGAGAAAGATACAAATTGACCGTACCTCCGCCATGTCCACCAGCCAATTAGGAGTGAGTATGCAAATTAACCAAACAAATATGGCAGATTAATTTGTACACACAGGCGTCAAGTGGCCAGGGGATGGACTCCAAGTCCACAGCCTCCCAGGACCATCGCTGTCTGGGGAGGCGAGGGCAGCAGTGCCATGCTCTGCCCACAGGGTCCCAGGATCGTCGCAGGCTATGGGGTTGCTGATACCCAGGCTGGGCCTCTGGCCACAGGTCCAAAGCTTCACAGAGACCAACTCTACCAGATCATCTGGAGGCCATGTGGCTGTGCTGCAGGGTGCCAGTTCAAGATGTGACACAGAGAGAAGGTACAGGAGGAAATCCAGAGAATGGGATGTGGGATTCAAGATTCACTTCCTTTGGGCTTTGTCCTTGGTCTTGGTCCTTTTCTTTTGGGCTTAGAACACAAGCACTGCAGGAGAGAGAGATGGATGAGGGTGGAATGAGAAAGAAAGGAGATGACTCAGGTGAGAGTGGAGACCTAGCAGAGGTGCGAGGTCTGTGGGCCACCAGAGGGGTGTCTCCAGAGCAAGTGCGGAGGCTTTGGCAAAGTGGCCGGCCAGGAGGCAGACATTCCAAGGCAGAACAGCACCTCACCATCCCTCTATGAGGACCCCACACACAGGCGCTGCCTTCGCCAGCAGATTTTGGGCAACATCTGAAAATGCTACTGCAACCTCTAACTTTCTCGGCAAAGAACTGACTCTGTGCCCCTCTGGATATTAGGCTTGCTAAGAGGGTGCTGTCACCAATGCCATAGATCAAAGGCAAAACCCTGGAGAGGTGGAGTGCACTGGAGGGGTCTCTGGCCAGAGCAGGGGGCAAGTGGGCAGGGGTCTGCCTCACCTGCAGAGAGAGAGGTTCTGCAGTGGCCCCAAGATGAAGGTGGGCCTGATGGGAAATTAAGGGGCATACAAGGGGGAAAAAATTGCAGCAGAACAGATGGACATGTCCCGAGCCTTGTCCCAGAGCAGATAGAAAGAACAGCTGAGGGTCAAAAGGGGAGTGTTTGAGGTGAGATAAAGAACAGCTATACTCCAGGAGAAGGTGGGGGATTGCTAGACGAGGCTCTCCTGTCAGGCAGCCCCCACTGCTGCTTGGTTCCCTCCCGGAGCCACCAGCTCAGATATGGAGACTGTTATTTTGAAAGTGGATGTTATCTGAAGCCTGAAAATCTACAACTATGGCACCCACTGAACAGCTGCAAACCCCAGAACACTGGTCCCCAATTGGCACAAACAGACGGATTCAGAGGAACTCTGCATTCCACCACAGAAAGGTCGGATTTTGCCTGGGATAAAGTGAGGTCTCTGGTCCCAGCAGGACAGAGAAATGCGTGCACTGCTGGAACTGGAGGACCAGGGGAAGTCTGCACCTAGAGAAATCCATGGCTGATGGGGCTGGCGTGATCCGTGAATGTGGAAGAGGATCCTCAGAACTGCTAAGAGAGGGGGTCTCTAAAAAGCAACCCATTCTGATCTGATGCAGAAGGACACCTAGGAGTTTTAAAAGTGTGCTGGCTGTTTGGACATGAGGTGGAAAGGGGAAAGGGGGACTGCACAGATTTGCATACGGCTCAGGAGTTCGTGCACTTGTACCTTTTCCTCTTCAGATCCTTGCTTCTGATTGCTAAGCCCAATACATAGGATCACCCAGTTGGAGACACCCTAAGAGACTGCAGGGGAAAGTTATTTATCTGGAACCTGGGGATCATAGCAGGGAGTGACTATCGAAGAACTAGCTCTGGGGAAGCCCACTCCCACAAACCAGTATTGAGTGCCACAGGAAAAGCAGGATCTAAGCACAGGCTAGAGAGAACCTATAGACCTGGAAGTAAATCCAGAAACACTGTTACCTAGGGGCTGAATCAAAAATTGACTCTTTTAATCAAAAATAAAGGAATAAAGAGATTAAAATACACTCCCTGTTTAAAAATCAGGACTGACTTACAACACAGAGGAGCAGTAGAACGCAAGGAACTGGAATACTGTCCTGACTGGGAAAAGGTGTGCCAAACAGAACAACAGAGGAAATAAATGACTTTTACTACTGCACATTCTATTTTTTATTATGTTTTTCATCTTTTATTTAAGAAACTAATTTTTTTTATTTTTTCCTCACTTGATTTTACCTTTTTAAATATTACATTTTTATTTTCAATCAGTATTATTACTACTACTATTTTACCTTTTTTTAAAAAAAAAGTATAATTTTATTTTCTCTTTATTTTACTTTGTGATTAGTGTTTTATATTCTATTTTCATCTTTCCTTTAGCATCATTTTATTCTATCTTAACTCTACCTTTATGCCATCACTCTCTTCCTAAATTTTCTTCTTTTGTCATCCTGTTTCTCTTACCGTTTTCCTACTTTAGATTTTCTTTATTCTTTCTTTTACCCCCTGTAAAAATTTCACCCTACTTTTATATCTAATTTCCAATCCCCTGCTCCAAGTCCATCCACACCTCTCTCTTCTCTGTCTTCACTATCCAAAAAAATGTTTTTTCTCTGTCCTTTTGTTGTTGTTTGCTCAAATGTTGATTATATCAACTTTTTATGCTTTTTATGATATTATTTTGCCTATTTTTTGTTTTTTTTGTTGTTTGATTGCTTTGTTTTAATTTGTTTTTTACTTCTGTTTTCCCTAACCTCGCTTGCTATTAGCTGTTGTTTGTACTTTGTATAATCTCCAGGTACTTGTTGCTGGCATTAGTTGGGATTAATGGCTGATCTATTGGAGTTTTCTCCCCATATATATAGTTTGTTCTCCTTCTCCTTCTTTTCTCTCTTTTTTTCCCTTCTCCCAATTTCATTTTGAACTCCTTTTTTTTTCTTTTCTATTCTCTCTTCTTCTTTCTCTCCTATCCCCAAATTTGCCTCTCTTTGGGAGTCACCTTTATTTGTGGTTATTAATATCATGAATACATTTCTGTTCAGTGCTTTGCACATTGTACTTGGTCGTGTTGTATTTTGTGCCTTTAAATCAATGCAAGAGAGAAACAACTACATAACCAGACACCAGAGGAAGAGAGACCATGGGGAGATACAGAAATAACCTGCATATAAAAGAAAAGCAGGCATCACCAGAAAAGGAAGTAAACGAAATGGAGGCAAGCAACTTACCAGAGAAAGAATTCAGAAAAATGGTTTTAAGGTTGCTGAAAAGAATGGAAGACAATATGAGTAAGAACCAAGAGGAAAGGAAAAAAAATGAAAAATGACATTACTACTGTAAACAATTGAATAGAAAGCATCAAGAGTAGACTAGAAGAAGCAAAGGACCACATCAATGAGCTACAAGACAAGGTAGGAAAAAATACCCAAGCAGAGCAGCTTCTAGAAAAAAATTTAAAAGCAGGAGGAGAGCCTAACATGAAACAAAATAACATCTGTATAACAGGTTAGGTTCCAGAAGGAAAGGAAATTGAGCAAGGAATAGAAAACCTGTTTGAAGAAATAATAACAGATAACTTTCTTGATATAAAGAAGAAAAAAACCCACAGAAATCCAAGAAGCTCACAGAGTCCCAAGCAAAATGAACCCCAAAAGACAGATACCAAGGCACATTATAATTAAATTGGTAAACACCAATGACAAGGTAAGAATCTTAAAAGCAGCCAGATAGAGACAGAAAGTTATGTACAAAGGAACCCCCATCAGACTAGCGACTGATTTCTCAAGAGAAAATCATTAGGCCAGAAGAAAATGGAATGAAATATACCAAGTCATGCAAAGGAAGGGTCTGAATCCAAGAATACTGTGCCCAGCAAGACTATCAATCAAAATTGAAGGCAAAATCGGGAGTTTCACAGAAAAAAAGGACTAAGGGAATTTATTACCACTAAACTGAGCAATGCAAGAAATACTAAAGAGTCTGCTATAAAAAAAAAAAATAGGAAGTGAAGAAGGAACACAGGGGTAAAGAACAAAAATGGCAACAAGTAAGTACCTATCAATAACTTTAAATATAAATGGATTAAATCCCCCAATCAAAAGACATAGGATAATGGATTGGATAAGAAAACACAACCCATATTCTTGCTGTCTACAAGAAACCCACCTCAGAAAAAAAAGACACAAAGACTGAGGATGAAGGGATGGAAAGAAATTTTTCAGGCAAATAGAAATGAAAAAAAGCTGGGGTACTAATACTTATATCACACAAATTAGATCTCAAAGTGAAGGACATAACAATAGATAATAAAGGCCACTTCAAAATACTAGAGGAGAAACCCAACAAAAAGAAATAACTCTGGTAAACACATACGCACCCAATAGAGGAGCACCTAAATACATAAAACAACTAGAAGATATCAAGGGAAAGATTGACAGCAATACAATCATAATAGGAGACTGTAATACCCCATTATCATCATTGGACAAATCCTCTAAACAAAAAATAAGCAAAGAAACAAAAATCCTAAATGACTCACTAGAATCAGATGGAATTAATTGACATCTTCAGAACATTTCACCCCAAAACCTCAGAATATACATTCTTTTCAAGTGCACATGGGTCATTTTCAAAGATAGACCATATGTTTGTTCATAGGCAAAGTCTCTTCAAATTCAAGAAGATAGAAATCATATCAAGCATCTTCTCAGATCACAGTGACATAAAACTGGAAATCAACTACAATAAAAACAATCCAAAGAAATCAAACTCATGGAGCTATTAAATAATGACTGGGTAACCAGAGAGATCAAGGAAGAAATAAAAAAAACATCATGGCAACAGATGACAATGAAAACACAACAATCCAAAATCTATGGGACACAGTGAAAGCAGTTTCCAGAGGGAAGTTCATAGCTCTACAAGCCTACTGCACAAAACAAGAAACAATGGTAATAATTACCTAACCCTACAATTCAAAGAGTTAGAAAGAGAGCAACAATAAAGGCCCAGTGTAAGCAGAAGGAAGGAAATAATAAAGATCAAAGCGACATAGAGACCAAAGAAACAATACAAAAAATCAACAAAACCAAGAGCTGGTTCTTTGAAAGGATAAACAAGACTGATGAACCTCTAGCCAAGCTCATCAAGAAGCAAAGAGAGAGGATTCAAATAAACAAAATCAGCAATGAAAGGAGTGAAACAACAATAGACCCCATTGAAATACAAAGGATTGTTAAAAAATACTATGAACAACTCTATTCTAACAAATTGGATGACCTGGAGGAAATGGACATATTTCTAGAAAAAGATAATCTTCCAAATCTCAATCAGGAAGAATCTAAACATCTCAGTAGGCCAATAACAATGAAAAAAATTGAAGCAATCATCAAAAAGCTTCCAGCAAACAGCCAAAACCGGTTTGGCTCAGTGGGTAGGACGTCAGTCTGTGGACTGAAAGGTCCCAGTTTCGATTCTGGTCAAGGGCATGTACCTTGGTTGTGGGCACATCCCCAGTAGGGGGCGTGCAGGAGGCAGCTGATCAATGTCTCTCTCTCATCGATGTTTCTAACTTTCTATTCCTCTCCCTTGCTCTCTGTAAAAAAAATCAATAAAATATATTTTTAAAAAAGGCTTCCAGCAAACAAAAGCCCAGAGCCAGACGATTTCATAGGGGAGTTTTATCATACATTCAAGGAAAAATTAAAACCTATCTTTCTTAGACTATTCAAAAGAATTCAAGAAGAAACACTTCCAAGCCCCTTCTATGAAGCCAGCATCACCCTAATACCAAAAACAGATAAAGACAAAATGAAAGAGAATTACAGGCCAATATCCCTTGTGAACATAGATACCAAAGTCTTCAACAAAATTCTAGAAAATCTAATCCAGCAGTAAATCAGAAAGATCATACACTATGATCGAGTAGGTTTTATCCCAGGAATGCAAGGATGATACAATATCTGCAAATCAATAAATGTGATACATCACATAAACAAATTGAGAGGTAAAAATCACATAGTCATATCAATGGATACAGAAAAAGCGTGTGACAAAATCTAACACCCTTTGTTAATAAAAACTCTCAACAAGGTGGGAATAGAAGGATCATGCCTCAACATAATAAAAGCCATATATGATAAACCCACAGCTAACATCATAATCAATGAGAAAAACTATAACTATTTCCGCTAAGAACAGGAACAAGACAGGGATGCCACTCTCATCACTCCTGTGTGACATAGTACTGGAAGTATTGCCGATTAGATAAGAAGAAGAAATAAGAAGCATCCAAATTGGAAGAGTAAAGCTATCCTTATTTGCAGATGACATGATATTGTACATAAAAAAACTGAAAAGACTCCATCAAAAAACTAATAGACTTAATAAATGAATTTTGCAATGTAACAAAATACAAAATTAATGCCAAAAACTCTATGGCATTTCTATATACCAATAGTGAACTTACAGAAAGAGAGACTAAAAAAGCAATCCCATTTACCATCGCACCAAAAAAATTAAGATACCTAAGAATAAACTTAACTAAAGAGGTAAAAGGCCTATAGTGGAAAACTACAGGACACTGAAAAAAGAGATAGAGGAAGATGTAAACAGATGGAAGAACATACCATGCTCATGGATTGGGAGAATCAACATCATTAAACTGTCCATACTACCCAAAGCAATCTATAGATTCAATGCACACCCCATTAAAATACCAATGGCATATTTCATAGACCTAGAAAGAACTCTCCAAAGATTCATCTGGAATTTAAAAAAAAAAAAGACTCCAAATAGCCACAGCAATCCTGAGAAAGAATAAAGTAGATGGGATCTCAATAGCAGATTTCAAGCTGTATTACAAGCTACTCTGCTCAAAACAGCCTGATACTGTCACAAGAATAGACATATAGACCAATGCAATAGAATAGAGAATCCAGATATCAACCTAAACCACTATGCTCAATTAATATTTGACAAAGGAGGCATGAACATACAATAGAGTCATACAATGGAGTCTTCAATAAATGGTGTTGAGAAAATTGGACAGATACATGGAAAAAAAAAGTGAAACTAGACCACTAATTTACACCATACTCAAAATGGATACAAGACTTAAACATAAGATGGGAAACCATAAAAATACTAGAGAAATCCATAGGCAGCAAAATCTCAGACATATGCCAAAGGAACTTCTTCACTGATACTGCTCCTAGGGCAATACACAAAGCTAAAGAGGAAATAAACAAATGGAACTACATCAAAATAAAAAGCTTTTGCACAGCAAAATAAACCACCAACAAAACAACAAGAAAGCCCACTGTATGGGAGAACATATTTGCAAATGTTATCACTGATAAAGGTTTAATCTCCAACATCCCCAGGCAATTTATACAACCTGATAAAAGGAAGATAAATGATCCAATAAAAAAATGGGCAACGGGCCTAAACAGAACCTTTTTGAAAGACGACAGAAGGAAGGCCAAGAGATACATGAAAACATGCTCAAAGTCACTAATTATCCGGGAGATGCAAATCAAAATGATAATGCAGTACCATCTCACACCTGTTAGAATGGCAATCATCAACAAATCAATAAATGACAAGTGTTGGATGCAGAGAAAAAGGAACCCTCATGCACTGCTGATGGGAATACAGACTGGTGCAGCCACTGTGTATAACATTATGGAGTTTCCTCAAAAAACTAAAAATGGAACTCCCATTTAACCTAGTAATTCCACTCCTATGAATATATCCTAAGAAACTAGAAATATCTGTCAGAAAGAACAAATGCACCACTATGTTCATAGCAGCACAATTTACAATAGCTACAATTTGGAAATAGCCTAGGTGCCCATCAGCAGATGAGTGGATCAGAAAACTGTGGTACATCTACACAATGGAATTCTATGCTGCCATTAAAAAGAAGGAACTCTTACCATTTGCAGCAAACTAGATGGAACTGGAGAGCCTTATGCTTAGTGAAATAAGCCAGTCAATGAAGGAGAAGCACCACATGATCTCACTCATTTGTGGATAATAAAGAACATTGTAAACTGATGAACAAAAGGATAGATACAGAGTCAGTAAAGCATCAAAAAGACTGTGAAATTATAGCAGGAAGATTAAGGAGAGGTGGGGTAGATAAGAGATCAATCAAAGGACTTGTATCTATACATATAAACATAACCAATGAACATAGACACTGGGGGGTTGGGGTATGCCTGGGAGGGAGGGGGTGGGTAATGGGAAGATATGTATACATGTAACACAATAAAATTAAAAAAAGAAAACTATGGTACATCTACACAATGGAATACTACACTGTCATAAAAAAGAAGGAATTCTTACCATTTGCAGCCATCTGGATGGAACTGGAGAGCATTATGTTAAGTGAAATAATCCAGTCATATGATCTCACTCATTTATGGATAATAAAGAACATTTTTAAACTGGTGAACAAAAAGATACAGAAGCAGTAAAGCATCAAACAAACTGTCAAATTACAATGGGGAGGTTAGGGAGAGGTGGGGTAGATAAGAGATCAACCAAAGGACTTGTATGCATGCATACAAGCATAACTAATGGACACAAGACACTGGGGGGTGAGGTCATGTATGGGAGTGGGGGGGACAATGGGAAGATATGTACACATGTAATACATTAATTTTAAAAATGGGGAAAAGG
>PVJN01064234.1:0-10554 GCA_004026805.1 Lasiurus borealis
AAAGTATTATTTAAATTTAAAAGTTTCTATTTTCTCTTCCACCATTATATTCTTGGTGACCTTACAAAATGATCCCAGCAATTTGAGATATTAATACCTGGTAACATAAGATTTCTCTTAAAAACAAGATCTGAATACCACCTTTTTATATAATTTTATCAATTACAGATAAGGCAGTATGATGCAAGATCTCCGGATTTAGTTTGCCAGGGTTCAAATCCCAGTTATATCACTAACTGGCTACATAGTTTTATTCAAGTTATTTAACCTCTCTTTGCCAGTTTCTTCATCTGCTATGCCTGACATATAGTACTTAGCTAGCTATTTTATTATTATCATTTTTTTTTTCACAGGTGAAGATACTGAAGCACTAAAATCATTTGCCAAAAAACAGAGATGCTATGGGAGGGAGGTTAGGAAGGAGAGACAAGTAGACAGAAAAGCAAGACACAAACAAACACAATGAAATCCTGGATCTCTTTTATTAAACTGCTATTCTGTTGAAAAGACAAATGGAAGCTCTGTAGCATAATGTTCAACAAATATTTCCTTTCTCAGCCTCTTTGTTTCTTCCTGTACAGAAATAAACATGGTTTATATTCATTTTCATTCCTAAACCACCTTTCCTACAGACTTGCATTTTAAAGTTAGCTGTATTAGTTTTAACTCTGTTCCAAATCAAATGTTTCTGTGAAATTCCATCAGTCAGAAGATACATGCAATTTAAAAATGCTAGAAACACAAGAGTACACTCAAGACCCTTTTTGAATAACTGTTAAGAACTCACTATGATCCTAAATTTCCCTGAATTTTATATGCTTAAAATGTCAGAGGAGGAAAAACTAAAATTTTAAGTCAAGAGACTGTGTTCCAATTCTGTCGTGGACAATAATAAGGCCAGTAACCCTAAGTTGGTGATTTTTACCATTTCAGGAAAAAAAAGATAAGTTATGTTACTGAAAGAGCCCATCTAGCTTCAAAATTCAACAGCCTCTTGGACAAACCTGAGAATGGAGAATTCACAGGCCATTTCAGGCCTCCATATTTCCTCTGACTGAAATCTCCCGTTTCCCATGGCCCCTTCCCTTTTAGAGAATTCTTGTTATACCATCCATTAAATATCCATCCTTTTTTCATGAAACCTCCCGTGAGCCCAAATCACATTGCTCCATATTCTTTGGACCTCCATTGACTATATATTACATCTATTATAGTGGACTATTTATAAATTGTCTACCAGCTTTTAAGTCCCATTTCTTGCACAATGCCTAAAGCACACAGCAGGTCCTGAAGCTGTGTTTAAAAATTTGAGTCTACAAAGTTAAATTAGGTTTCTGTGAAGGTCCCTTAAATACCATCTGGGAATTTAGCTCAATCTGAAGATGCATGGAGGCCAATTTGCAGCACAACCACAGCTCTGTCCCAGTTAGATCTACATATGCAGTGCAAATTTATATAAAAGCTACACAAAGGCATCACTGCTGCAGATTATCTGGACACCCTCTGGGGATTACCTAATCTACCTCACCTTCCTATCCAAAAAACCTCTTCACCCTGGTTCTACTTTGTTCCATGGCATTTTAAGACCTCTTATCATACTATATGGTTGCTTAATGTAAGCTCCACTAATGGAGGAATTTTTATCCAATTTGTCCACAAATGATACCCAATGCTTGTATCAGTGCCTGGCACAATGAATGTGTTTTTTAAAATATATTTTTATTGATTTTAGAGAGGGAGAGATAGAAACATCAATGATGAGAGAGAATCACTGATAGGCTACCTCCTGCACACACACACACACACACACACACACACACCGTACCCCACCCAAACAACGACTGGAGCCTGCAACCTGGGCATTGAACCATGACCTCCTAGTTCATAGGTGCCACTCAACCACTGAGCCAAACCAGCCAGGCTGAATGATGTTTTTGTGTGTTTTTTTTAACTAAAATTCTTTCCTTCTACTATCTAAAAGCCCTCTTGAGTTATGAGTCATTGCCTTTCTAACACTATCTCGCATTGCCCTTATTTCCTGAGCTCCATCCATTTATAGCCGCCTTATGAGGAAGCTTCCGAAAACTGGAAGTATTTGTTATTTAACTACTCAATTGCAACTCTTATTTTATTTTCTTTGCTCACCTGATGGTATAGAAATAATTTTCAGAAAACCATACCAAATAACAAATAACAAACAGATGAAATAAGCAAAACTTTGTTTTTTACGTTCTAATAATTTTTATCTACGAGGTATTCACTTCAGATTTTAAACGTCATGGTGGACAAAAAAACAAAATGTTGGATTACTCTTTTGGATTGCTAAGCACACAGGCTAAAGATGTTGAGAATCTACTAGTATTAACTGTAATATGTGACCTGACTGAAAAACAGTACAAACCCTCTAATGTGTGTGTAATATATATGTATGTACACACACACACACACACACACACACAACATTAGAGGGTTTGTACTGTTTGAGGCACAATTTTTCAGTCAGGTCACATATTACAATTAATACTAGTAGATTCTCAACACAGACACACACAATGGCAAGATTTTTGTACCAGCGAGTATGTTTCAGGAGAAATGAACTTATCCACTGAATTTCTGTAGCTAATAAATACTGAGCCATGTAAAAAATATTACACTTGTATTCAGAAAATACCACCAAGACTTTGTTCATACCCAAATTTCTGCCAAAATATAGTTCTTCCCTATAACCAACTGAGCTGTGAGTTCCAAGAGACACAAGTCCATCAGCAGCAGTCATGGACATCACTTATATTACTATTTTTAAGATAGCTTTTAAGTTCTTGAAGAAAAAACCATCAGCAATGCAGACTCAAGATGAGAAGTTTCAAGCTGAGAATCCTAGATAAAGTTGACTCAAACTAAAATAGAAAACAAAGACTGAAGTCACCCAGTCTCACCATTTATCTGAAATACTCAACTTCTAGGATGAGACCAAAAAAAAAAAAAAAAAAGGCTTCGCAACCTCAAATGTGTTAGGCAAGATGACAAAGGCCAGGCCCCTGACGCATGTTACAATGTCTGTCTGCATGTTTGTCTTCTGGGATCTCTCAATTTTGCTTAAATTACCCTAAAAAGGAATCAATATCCTAGACATGAGCATGCGAAAATAAGGGTTAAGTTCTCAGGATTCAAGGGCCAAGGTGATGACTAAAAAATTACGTAAGGTGTGGGGAAAGAGGATCTGAACAGAAAATTACCATCAAGTGACATTTTATACACAACTACTAGCAGAGTATGCGGTGGGTTTCGACCTCTGAGCTTGTATCAGCTTTCTAACCTCAGATTAAACACGGATGAATCACAAGGAAGCCTTCTGCAGGGTGCAAGGTCCTGTTTCTTCCTGCTGGTCAGCTGCCTCCCTAACCCCTATCTGGCCACCCCATCTTTCTAAACCCCTACCCCGCCCCCCTCAACATGCCTTGCAGGAAGCGAAGGGAAAAGACAGCCAGGACTAATCTAAGCTGTCATTTACAGATGATTTGCAAAACAAGTCCCCAGGGGGCCCCATCCACCTAGCGCACACACGACCCAAGCCCTGGCTGGCGATCGCCTGGCAAGATAAGGCCCATTATTCAGGAAAGCATGTGACTTGGGGCAAGAAGCGGCTCCAGACCCGGGGACTCCATCTCTCGGGCCGTGTCACCGGGGCGTCCTGACCTGTAAACAAGCCTCCTTCACTGTGTTAACCTCCCTCCGCAGGATTGGTCACTCCAACTTCCTACAAACCCAAGAGGGCAGTTTCCTGGCAAAGGGTCCTGGGGGGACCCGGGGAGGGGGGGTTGGGGGGAGATGGGGGATACGGCGCTCGATCTTTTCTGTGTTCGGCTGGGACCCACAAAAAGCGATGGGCTCGGGAGGCTGAGACAGGCGAGGGCACGCGCCGGAGGGAGAGGGGTCACGCAGGGAGCGGGGGGTCTCTCCTCCGAGCGTGCAAAGAACCCCCGGGAGGGCGAGGTCGGGGCGCTGGAGAGATGCGCACACAGGCACCGGGTGCGTCGGGGCTTGGGGGTCCCCCGCGTGCTCGGGGCGAGCCGAGGCCGAGGCCGAGGAGGACAGCGCGAGCGCGGGGGCAGGTTCCCGGAGCCCCGAGGAGTGGGAACGCCCGAGCCGGGCGGCGCGGGACCCGGCGGGTGGGGGCCCCGGGCCGAGGCGGGCGGCGGCCCAGGTCGCCTGAACAAAGCCGCGCACGGGGCCTGGCTACTCACAACAAGAAGCTCATGTCGGCCGCGGCGCGGGCTGCGGGGCGGCGGCTGTCGCGAGGCCTCGGGCGCGGCGGCGGCGGCGGCGGCGGCGGCCGGGAGAGGAGGAGAGGAGGCGGGGAAGGCGGCGAGGAGAGGCGGTGCGGGGCAGCGCCGGCGGTTCCGCGGCCGCAACTTGCTCGGCTGCTCCAGTCCCACTGGCACGCAGAGGGGGCGGAAGTGGGGAGCGCGCAGCTCGCGGCGCTCAGCGGGAGGGGAGGGGCAGGGAGGCGGGGAAAGGGCGCTCGCCCGCCGCCGAACAACAGCCGCCGCCGCCGCTGCCGCAGAGCCGCCCCTCGCCGGCCCCCGGCGGCCCCCTCCCCGCGAACTCTCGCGAGAGTGGCGCGCGCCCACTCCGGCGCACGGAGTGCGGCTGCGCGTCCTTCGGTTCTGGCCGCCTTGGCCGCGCCGGAGCGGCCCGTGCGGGTCCGAGGCCTGTCCGCCAGGGTGGTGGGTGGTGGGTGGAGGGTGGAGGGTGGCGGCAGGGTGCTCCGAGGTGCTTAGGTGCCTTTCGTCCTTCCGGAAGGAAGTGGGCTGCAGCCCCGGGATGTCCGGGCCCTGCTCTGAGGGATGGGAAATGCCATCGGAATTCTGCCCACTGTCAATGCCAGCAAACGATGACGAAAGGTTTTATGGCGTCTACTATCTACTACGGCATAAAAACAGCCCTAACTGGTTTGGCTCAGTTGGATAGAGCATCGGCCTGCGGATTGAAAGGTCCCCAGGTTCGATTCCCGTCAAGGGCGTGTACCTTGTTTGCAGGCACATCCCCAGTGGTAGCTGTGCAGGAGGCAGCTGATCAATGTTCTCTCTGATCGATGTTTCTGACTCTTATCCCTCTTCCTTCCTCTCTGTAAAAAATCAATAAAATATATTAAAAAAATAATAATAAACAGGAAAAAATTTCATCGGCTTCGAATGGTGTGAGTGTGGTTCTGCCGGAAGAGAGGAAAGGATCCAACTGGGTTTTCAAGGTCCCTGTGGTTATCCATCACTGTCCAAACAGGCACGCTAGGCTTTCAGCAGCAGCCGGGGGAAAAAAATGGGAAAACTGGTGTGGTGACCTATTGGAACTGTGTGGAGCATTCTTGAATAGATGATAAAGACCCTTTAACTGTGTGAAATGCAGGTCCCTCTCTAAGGGGAACTGAATCGTTTCTAGATTCCAGAATGGTTTGTGCATCAGGATGGATGCCCAGTGGTTATAATAGACTTGGGCCCCATACATGCTTAGTCATGATTGCCACTGATGACCAACCTGCCACAGCGTTATCAGTGGGCACCCTTTTATGTCACATAAGAGAGGGTCATCTCTAGCCACACCCATCAAATCCACAAGTTTTCAAAGAATCTGAACAAAAGTTACGTGCAGCTATTAACCCACCGGCTAATAGACTTGAAGGAGGTGCCAATGTGAAAAATGGACGGTTGAGTGGATTCACTATTAGCGTGGTAGTTTGCCAAACCAAACTACGTTTTAAAATAGAATGATAATTGAAAATCTTGACACTATCACAGGAACAGCAGAGGTCCCTAGAATCTTTTAAATATATTTTATTGATTTTTCACAGAGAGGAAGGGAGAGGGATAGAAAGTCAGAAACATCGATGAGAGAGAGAGACATCGATCAGCCGCCTCCTGCACACCCCGCACTGGAGATGTGCCCGCAAGCAAGGTACATGCCCCTGACCGGGATCGAACCCGGGACCTTTCAGTCCGCAGGCCAACGCTCTATCCACTGAGCCAAACCGGTCTTGGCGAGAATTCATCTTAATATAATGTAAATATATTTCCAGATCTTGATATGCTGCTAACTTACTTAATATCTTAAGACTCTAGTGAAAATAAAACTTGAGATACCATATTAGGAAATTATAAATTAGGATAAATCAGTTAACCTATTAGAACAGCAGTGTCACCCCTTTTAAAATGAGGGCCTTTGATTATTACATGATCTTTAAGATATTGTTCAGTTCTAAAAGTCTGTCATGCTAGGGAGGATGGGGGGCGGGGGGCAAGTGGTGGTGTCCTTCAGCCCAGCCTGCACCCTCTCCAATCTGGGACCCCTGGAGGGATGTCCATAAACAGGAAGCCAGACATCCCTCTCACAATCCAGGATGACTGGCTTCCAAACAGCTCGCCTGCCTGCCTTCCTGATTGCCCCTGATTCTGCCTGCCAGCCCAATCACTCCCTAACCACTCCCCTGCCAGCCTGATTGATGGATAACTGCTCCCCTGCCAGCCTGTTTGCCCCTAATTGCCCTCCCCTACAGGCCTGGGTCCCTCCCAACTGCCCTTCCCTATAGGCCCAATCACCCCCAACTTCCCTCCTCTGCCAGCCTGGTCACCCCTAACTGCTCTCCCCTGCAGGCTTGATTACCCCCAACTGTCCTCACTTGCAGGCCTGGTCCCTCCCAACTACCCTTCCCTGCTGGCCATCTTGTGGTGGCCATCTTGTATTCATATGGGGGCAGTCATCTTAGTGATGGTCAATCTCCATTTGACTCTTTTTTAGATAGGATAGAGGCCTGGTGCACGGGTGGGAGCCAGCTAGTTTGCCCTGAAGGGTGTCCCAGATCAGGGAGTGGGTTCCCTTGGGACATGGGGCAGCCTGGGCAAGGACCCTGTGGTGGTTTGAAGGCTGGCCATGCCCCCAGTGACCCAAGCAGAGGCCCTGGTACCTGAGATTTATTTATCTTCTACAATTGAAACTTTGTAGCTTTAAGTTTAAGCAAAGGCCTGAGCCCGCCAGGATGTGTGAAAAGCTTGGCTTCCTCCATCGCCAGGGGAACCTAAACCTCCCTCCTGCTCTCTCTGTGGCCATAGCCATCTTGGTTGGGTTAATTTGCATACTCACTCCTGATTGGCTTGTGGTATAGCAGAGGTGTGGTCAATTGGCATATTACTCTTTTATTAGATAGGATCACCATTTTTGCAACTCCTAATAGATTAATGAATCTGGATATTAAACACCATTAGCTGCTAGTATAACAAAAGAGACAAGCATACTTTTTGTATATCCTAATGGAAAAGTATTAGTATATTACCTGTGAAGGTATCTTACCAACAAAATAGAACCTAAATTTGGTCAAGCGTCTAGATGGAATTTACCACATTACAGAAGAATATGGTGAAATAACCCCACATGGATGCAATCAGCAAAATTCAAACTATGGGGAAACTATGCAGAACCTAATTTCTTCAGCAAATGAATGATTTGCAAGGCAAAAATAGAGCTGAAGGAGAAATCTAAAGGTTTGAAAAAAACATCAGAGGCATATCAGCCAATTATAATGTGTGCACTTATTTGCATTCTGGTTCAAAAGAGCAATCTGAAACTATTACCTACTCTGAGCCTCTTTGAGCAGAAAACAAATGTTTATGTCATTTAAAGGCATCTAAAAAATTTGAACATTGGATATCTGATGATTCTATGTACTAATTATTAATTGTGCTAGTGACATGGTTAAAGAGCCTTTATTTTTTAGAAATATTAATTTAATTATTTACAGATGAAATAACATGCCTGGAATTTGCTGCAGAATAATATAGAAGGGAGAGTAGGAATACAGATGAAAAGAGACTGGCTATGAGTTGATAAGTACATGAGGATCATTATACTATGCTATCTACTTTTGCTTAGTTTTGAAATTTTCCGTAATAAAAAGAAAAGCAAACAAATACCAGGTTTCCTTTTGATGATGGCAATGAAAAATTTGCTGGTAAATTTGCTGATGATTTTTTGGACTAGAGAGTTCTTCACATTAGCCAGCTTTTTCTAAGTATATAAAGATGCTCTTGTACCTATAAAACTAAAAGCAAATGCTATCAATGCCAGAGAGATACTGAATTCACGCCCTGTGGCTAATTCTGGTATTTCTTGAGTGACTGTTAAAATTCTGATTCAGAAATATGATCTCACTCTGAAGGAATAGATACCTGAAAAACAGACACTAGGAAAAAGTATACCAGGACAACAAATCCCTAGTATCATGATAAAATGCATTCTGTTTTGCAGCACTGTTTGGGTTATGTAATGTCTAGATAGATGTACTTATTGCATTCAGTTAGTTTATCACATAAGATTACTTTTATAGCTACCATATATTGAATATTTCTGATGGACCATTCACTCTGCTAAGCTTTTCATATACTCTATTTCATTTACTTTTTACACTGCCTCATGAGGTTGATATTGTGTTACTTTCCCCCCTTTTATAGATAAGGAAATTAGTGCTGAAATGTTATATATGTAATTTGTTTGAGATCACATAACTAGTGAATACAATATGAATTCAGTAATATCTAATTCCTTTTCCCTTTTCCGTGGATGACCATATATCCCAACTGGCTGCACCTTAAAAATATCCTAAATTAGAAAGAGTAGATTCTGAATGAATTTCGGCATTCTACACAATCATACTAACATAGCTAGCAATTCAATTTGACCCTTGTCAATGCTCTTCAGATTTTAATTCTGTATCTTACTTCATTAAAGACAAGTCTATTTATGGTTCTAAATGCTTCTCAAGGACATATTGTTTTGACACAATAGAAGAGAATGGAAATACAAAAGATTGGTTCATGAAGCTTGTCTCTCAATGCATTCATTTATCACTAAAAGCTATAAAGCATCAAAACACAAAGCATCTTATTTAACATGTTATAATGGAAGAAAGACTCTCCCATTGGCCCCAAACCTAACTCAATACCCTCCCCTTCAAGCTGTTCATTCTTTTGAAGGCAAGGATAGTGTAATAGAATGCTAGATTTAAGGGAACAATGAGGTGCAAGTTGTTCATTTATTCATTCAACAACTATTATCTACTCTGAACCTCTGTGAGCAGAAAACACAGCTATAGTCCCTGCCATCAAAAATCCTTTAGATCATTGAGAAATATAGGTAATCAAGCAAAAGTAAAATTAGAAACTGTATCAGTGCCAGTGTCCATGAACGTATATTGCAGGAACCTCCCTGATTTTGGTGTTCAGAGAATTGGATCCTGTGCATTTAGAAGTGAATAGTATGCACTTAAATTCCTGGAATATTTATAAAAGTGCCAGGACGTAGTTTGTGAGAAACCAGTATTTTAGAACTTGTCAGAAAGTGCTACTTGCAGTATAATTTTGAGGATCCTAGTCCATAGGACAAAAATTATAAAATATTTCTTGCATGGGCTTTGTAACTTGCACAATAAATGAATTTCTTGATCTATCAAATTTACCCTTGTTCATAATTATTTGTTTTTTTCCAAATAAACTTAAACCGTGAAGCCATCTGCATGGGGAAAAGGAGGAGGCAGGATCCTTTTTGAATCTATTCAAAGCTGCTTTTCTCAAATTGTTAGGACACTGCCAAGGTCAGCAAGCCTAAAATTAACTCCACCAGCTGTGTTTTGTTTTGCTTCATATAGCACATGGGCTCAGGGGGCTTAATCTGCTAGGCTTGCTTGCTGCTTCAATCTGCTGTGCGCTTAAAAGTTTATTTGCCTGGAGTGCATGTTGTGCATAAAGACATGGTAACAAAGCAGCTTGAGAGTATATGGGGACTAAATGAATAAGTCTCTCCATTAATCTCAAAAAAGCCTAGCGACAGTGTGGGAGTGGGGAAGAGTGTTGCGGGGGGAAGGGGGTGTCACCACTGAGTGTGTCAGATGAGCAACCTAACTTTTAACCTTGCTGAAGTTTCCCACAGGCTACTGATATGCTGTCAAGAACCAAGAGATGAGGATGTAGTTTCAAGGACTCTGTTTTTAGCCCAACCCTCTCCAGGAGGTTCTTTAATATGAAGGACCATATATAGACATAAAGAGTATCCCAACTGGCTGCACCTCAAAAATATCCTAAGAATCAGCAGCTGTTACTTTCACCCACACAAATTCACAGTTGGCATAATTAAGGAGAGCCTTTTCTCAAGAACTGCAGCTCTTGGGTTGTGCCCTAAGTACTTATGCTGCTCCCCCCCCCCCCATTCCCTTCTTCAGAGTAACCTAAAGCAGAATGGATAAATGAAAGGGATTGGGTTTAAGCAGTTCGGGGTTTGCATCAATGTTAATAATGAAATGTGGAAGGCAGATTTTCCAATATGGTCTTGAATCCCTGCCTATATGACCACTGGACTCCAGAGACTCTAGACAGTCCCTTGTCTTGGCCATTTATTCCCTCACACCCTCTTCTTGGCATCTCTCTCATGTTTTCCATAGTTGTCATAGTCACAACCATAGCAACCTGAGCAGGCCACAATCCTCTTTATAGCTGGAGACATGAGATACAGCTT